>JALLBI010000017.1:0-27418 GCA_036940125.1 Mediolabrus comicus
CAATAACAGATAGACATCCGGCAATATTAATATTATCAAGTAGGCGAATCAAAATATCATCACAACATCATGTCTTGATGGTCTTCCGCGAGTTGGTGTCAGACAACGAAGAGGATCTACGAGTGAACATTGCCTCGATTAAGAAGAAGGATGGGCTTGATAAATTTAACAAGGACGATGATAGGTTATGCGTCATTAAAGTCTACGCTCCATGGTGCAAACAATGCAAAAGTTTTGGAAAACATTTTCGCAAGCTGGCCATCGAAAGAGGCGATGCCATAAATTCTATTGGAGAGGTAGTACGTAATGGTGATGTTCGCTTTGGTGAGATAGAATATAGCAGCAATACAAAACTAGTCAAAGAGATGGGAGTAAACAAATTTCCCACAGTAGTGTTTTATCGGAATAGCGAGATGATCGGTGAGATTGTTTGCAAAAAGGATGCAATAGAAAAAATATCTGCTGAGATAGATAATCATTTGTCGGGGTGAGATGAAGTGATGTGGTGTCATTTCTCATCTTAACACACATTAAGGCAAATTGTTTTGGTAGATACGTCATCGTCACACAAAATCTCAAACAATACCATACCAATCACAAGCCACGCTCAAGGCAACATATTACTGGAAGATTGTAAATTTCTCCAAATTTGACACTATGGTTTCAAAACTCATGAAAATGATACCCTGTCCAGGAACTACTCTTCCAAGTCTAGGAACAACGCCTGCGTAGAATGCCCCTACTCCTTCTTTGGCTAATACTTGTTTAAAACAGTCGAAAGTGTTAGCATACTGTGATGCTTGTGTGCCTTGCATTCGTGTCTAAGGAAATGGCATGATGTATGAAAGTGACAGTGAATTTGAACATTATTTGTAAGAGTAAGAATAAGTAAAGAAGATTTGCAAACTAACAAAGAATCATCCGTTTCTGACCTTGACTACATCAAAAGGGTTGTTTCCAAGCGTTGAAAAGCAGCCGGCACTCATTCCTCCAGCTAACCCCATAAGAGGAGTAAGTGCCTTCTCTCCATCATTTGTCACAATACGTTTATATTCATTAAACCACATAAAACGCAGTCCTTGATTGCTGCCTTGTTTCATTGCTGTAGCTGCTGCGCCCTTGTAGACACCAGATACACCCTCTGTCTGTATGATGTGCTTCAATCCAGACACAAACGGTTGGTTGAGTTCAATGCATTTTGTCTTCACTGTCTCAACAGGTGCGACGATAATCAATGCTTCAGAAACTCCTGCTCCTAAACCAGCGATAAAATTCTTTCCAGGAGTTAGCTTTCCGTCTTTGTCGCGTAAATTGTCTTTTATCAAAGCATTTAAACCAAAGCGGATGCCTGCCTTGGGTATACTACCAATCAGAGTTGGTGCCAATCCTCTGTAAAGACTGAAGAAGCCAGTTGTGCGAACGTAGTAAGAAAGACCAGAAATCATTCCGTTGTAGGGTAGGGTGCCCTTGGCTTTCGATTGCAATTGAAGTTGTGTCTTGATGAATTCCATCGGCCATACGCATGTCGCCTCAATACCACCGGCTATGCAACCGGCTGCCATGGGAGTCCATGGATTCTTCTTCTTTGCTGCACTCATCGTTGTTCTTATTCGATTTTTATGGAGTAACGGCAGTCAACAAAGTGAAAGTCAAAACAAAAAATAATGAAAGATGAAAAATGGTGGAATCTTCTCTCTTCTCTTGTGTTGGGGAGAAGGAAGGGGCCGGAGGCAAACTCGCGGAAAGAAGACTAGAGAAAGTAGGAGCAGAAGTCTGTTGGTTGCGGTTACCTACTACGTTTACCAGGATCTTAATAACTTCCAACTTGTATGTAATACTCTTACACTCAAACCATTCTGGATAGGTGTTTGAGCAAGCAAATTGTGTGCTGCATTTTACCTTGCAATCTATTCGATGCAGCCTTTTGTTTCTCTCGTAGCTGCGCAATTGTATGAGCAAACTCTTTCAACTTGAGCCTATGGGAATCGCCTTCGTCATCGTCTACTAAATTTTCCTTTTCGTTTTTGATGTCGGCATCTATTTGCGTAATGATATTGCCATGAACGTGCAAAAAGCGATGCAAATAAGCATTCACAGCTTCAAAACTTTGGTTCGACTCACATGCTTCTACCAGCCATAACGATGCAAGATGCAGCAAATGCAAACCATCTTCGAGGTCGTGTGCACCGTAGCAAAGTGATGATATCTCCACATCAATTGAGGACGGTCCCATCGTTGATAGATACGACGTAACCTCTGCATAGGCACCTTGAGACGGCGATGAATCACTTATTGCATCACTGCAATTTTGCAAGAGCTCTGCCAACTTTGACCTGTGGTGCATTACCTTTCTGCGTTTGCTCGCATTGGTCTTGGCCGGCTCAGGTTTGTCTTCCTTCAAAACTTGCATTGCTTGATTGGCACTTCCTTCTTCACTGTCATCGGCGTCGGACCAGACTGCGTCCCAACCATCGTCGTCTTTTTTACTCGCATCATTATTTGTAGAAGAAGCTTCGGTGTTACCGACATTGTCTGCATCCTCATTATTGCCTGAATCTATCCCACTTCTCCACTGTAGGAAAAATGGTGCCTGTGGAGGTTTTTGGGGAGCTTCCTTTGGTTTGTTTCGTTCTTTTACCAGCTCAAGATGAAATAGGTTCTTCCAGTGTGCAGGAGGGAGGCCACTGAGTGTTATCAGACCTTCTTCTTTCGCTTGCGGTGGAATACCATTATTGTTGTCGTCTTGATCATCGTTACCATTGATAGAGGAATCATCCTTGACAGTGACAGAACGTGGCATGCTGACAGATAAAGATTGCTCGGCCTCTTCTTGCTCACACTCTGCTACAGGTTGAGGTTCATTCATTTTAGCCGGTTCACTGGGTACGCCGTCAAGAAGGACCATCCGGAAGAACGACTTGTCGCACCACAGACTGATTCCTAGGTGCCCGACGTGTGATGTCGCAAGGAACTCACCAGTTGGGCTAAGCGCCATTGATGTAGGGGGGGAAGCAAATGACACTGTTTGGCATGAAACGAAACCAGTTAGTGAGATTGTCCAATAATGTCAGCAATGAAAGTATAACAAGCAACCACTTACTCCAATCAACACACAGTCCAGTTGGTACGTCCCACACACGGATTGTCCCATCAAGAGATGACGTAAAGAGCTTACGACCGTCAGGACCAAAACCCATATCCGAAATTGGACCTGTGTGGCTCAGCCGCATCTCGTTTGGTGATGCATAACGGCTTCCTCCAAAATATCTCACTACAGACAACGAAGAGCAATCGAATACTGCTACTCCAAAATCTCTCATCGCTATTGCCGCCAGGTCTGAATCACGTACATGAGTGAGTTTGGTTGCAGGAGAAGGTAGCATGATTGGACTCTTTTTGTTGGGCATGTGAGTTACAAATGACCAAAGCACCAACTTGGAATCTGCCCCAGCAGTCACCACGGTCTTATTCAGAGAATCGATAGCAATGCCAACAACGGCACCTTCGTGAGATGCTCGTTGAATAATTGCTTTCCTCTTTTCTTCTGCCTCAATGTAGCTCACACGGTCACGCTCCGCTTGATCAATGTCTGATGGTGTCACACCACCATGAACAGAACTCTTTTCCAACATTCTCATCGTGCGACCTACATCTCCAGCAAGTTTGAGACCTTTCTTACGCCGGCGTTCCTCTTCTTCCGTCAGCGATGTTGCGTCGCGAGGATATGATCCTCGGGGGAGACCGCTTTGTATGTTGTACTTGTACACGACTCCCCCAACACTTCCAACTAACACAAAGTTCCCGCACGAAGAAATGGCTACTGATGTCGCATGCGCCGATCGTGGAGGTCTTTTCTTCATAGCACTTACATTCCACTGGGGCTGCCTCAATACCGGGCCAGTCTGAGATCCTCTCTTGGTGCTCCAAACATATGCCATTGCGTGGTCTTTGTGGATTGTTACCAAATCTCCCCAGTCTCTGCTTCGTGCCTCACTAGTGGCTAAGGCTGCAACCTCGGGGAGTAATAACTCGGCACGTCCTTCTGGGCCAACCAAACCAAGCTTCTTCGCTTTTCTTTCTAAGCCTGGGCCTTGACTGTATTCTTTGTCTAGATTTGTGCGGGCTGTGCTGAATAGGCGCAGAGTGAGGTCTCCAGGTCCGCCACAGCTTAGAATTTGACATGAAGATGCATCCGTGCCATCAGATGCGTTAGCAAGAATGCCACCTCCACCAACACCAGGGTGAAGATAACGAAGTAGTCTTGGTGGTGAAGTGTGCCCTTTGCGTTGACGTAGTATCCTTCCTGAATGATCGGGGGCATCAAATACGTGAAGAAGAACAGAATTTGACGCCATGCCGGTAGACAGGAGCAGAGGTTCTCCGGGAAGGTATTGAATCTTAGACACACCGCCGTGATGAGTTGCTTCCATTTGAGTGAGGAGAGTTCGCCTTGTCGAGCCATCGCTTTCATCTTCAACTGGAGTCAAATCCCATACTGATATCGATCCATCATCGCAGCCTACTGCAAGAGGCGCTACGCCCTGCCGTGTGGCATTCCCGTCGGTGCGGAACGAGATTGACGACACAGCATTGACACGACTTGATTTCTTTGAGATTTGTTTCCCTTTATGATGAAGAGAAAACAACTCGACGTCGTGCAGAGTATTTACTAGGTGAATAGATCCAGTAGATGTCCCAACAGCAACAGTATCAACAGCCGGACTTTGTTCCAATGTTGTGATTATCCCACTAGAGTTTGAAAGACATTGGAAAGAGTGAAGCATTTTTCCAGTTCGTACGTTGAGAAGTATCAGCTTTGTGCCATTGTCAGCAGCAATTGTTGGTCTTCCACCAAGCAGTATTTTGTTGACATAAGTCGCAGGATGTAAACCAGCATGTGGAATGAAATTTGACCCGATTCCACTCAAATTCACAGTCTTGATAATCTTCATAGATGTTCTTGAGGCTTGGACAATCAACACCCTCCCGTAGCAGTCGTTTGGTGGTGAAGTATCAATATCTGAAATAGACTCTTCGTCATCTTCACTGCTATTACTGGAAGAAGATGACGAAGTCACTGCGATGGGTTCTCCGGCCATAACACTTTCCTCGTCACTTTCGTCGTCTGAATCGTGACCAAGCACCTCAATTCCACCATTGTCCTTATTGTTTGGTGCTTTGACAACATCATCCCTCGCGCATACTATTGCTAACAAAAGAGTGTTTTCCATTTTGCCTTCTTTTTCTCCTGTCATGGCTATTCGTTGTTTGCCTAAATGAATCATATCTACAATACCCCAGCGGTTCTTCCTGCCTTTTTTCTTCGCTGCTAGAAATGGAAATGCATCCAGACAAACCAAAGGCCGCGTCCTCGAATACATAGTGATAGAAACTGCCCTTCCTAGCAATTTAGGGCCATGAGTTGCAATTGTCACAGAAAGAGAGGAGTCCGATATTGCCTGATGCATTTCTTCTTCGTCTCCGCCACTATATTGTGCATTACTACTTATGTCACTGTTGTTGCGCATCATACGCTTACGATGGTGGTTGGAGCTAGGCGGTAATGCCCGGGATACTAATGTAGGCACAAGCTTTGATATTGTCAGTATTTGGAACCTTTCTCCCAAAGGGACTGTAACAAAAGTTTCTTCGGATGACTGTCCATGGGGCTGCAAGTGGAATTTGCCCCTCTTTGATTGAAACAGATTCGATGATGGAGAGTAGGAGAGATTTCTAGCATTAGTCGCAGGATGAGCAGCTGTCAACAAACCAAGTGACCGGTGCGGTTGAAATAGACGAGATGATCCGGCATCGTCCATTTGTGTGTTTGATGTGTTTGTTTTTGTGGGCAGTGATGTGTCGGGATGTTCAGACGAAGATGCCGACGATGATGCATCCTTGCTAGAAGAGTCGGTGGCACTGGAGCCGGTCGTAGAGTTAGACTCTGACCGCTGCTTTCTCTTGTTATTTTTGGATTCCGCGGTCATAATGATTAATTCTGGTAAAGATTATGCAGACTATTGCTTTGTTATTGCTCCAATAGGGTGGTTAGTTCTGTAGAAATGGTGTGGTGCTTTTGATTATGCTGCGTAGATAGCTTTTGCTTTTGTTTTTTGATGGCTCCGGGTGCTCTCCTCTGATCTCTTTTTCTTTTTTCTCCTTTGCTGAGGATGAAAAACAAACAACTTTATCTACTTTTGACTTCCTTCATTTCATTTTCATGCCTGCTTCAGCTGCAGTGAAGAGGAAGATTAATCTACTACATTATTTATGAAAAAAGATGTCATCTATCGTATCATCATGTCTAATTTGATGTGCGCTACTAAATAATATACCTTGAACATCCCGCAGTTCCACCTCTAGAAGTTTTGAATCGCACTTCCTTTTCAGACAGCCAGATTCGAAGCCAAGCGAACAGCATGGACGATTCCTCCACACAGTGCTACTAAGTTTGCGAGACTGGACATACCATGAAGCTTGCCAAAGGATTTTGCCAATGACTTGTACTCGTCACTTTCTCGTTTTCCTTCATCTTCCAACGTGTATCGGTCAAACATGACTTTTGTGCTTTTGGGTTCAAGATACAACAAATTCAATATCGTTGCAAAGAATGAAACCAGCAGCGACACCTCCGATGTTTTGCTTAGAACATCAGGCATGGCTGTGAGAGTTAAGATCTAATTATGTAGATGCAAACATCAATCATCAATGGGCCGTGAAGGTAAGAGAGCAGTAGGTTAAATAATGATCAAACTTGAACAAAGTAAAAGCAAAGTAAAAGCTTACCTGCAGAGCAACCATTCCCGTACAAAGCTGAAAGTAAAGAGGAAACAGCTTGGACTGAATGGTCCCAAACGTCCTGCGAGGCAAGTTCTTGAACATAGTGATACCCGCAATAAATGTGGTGTAGAACACAGTGCCAAACCAAGTCCCAAATGAAAGTATGTGAACTGTAGCTGCAGCTTTTGACGAGAGAATCAGATGTTTTCCTATCTTGCTTAGGGCATTTGTTGCTGTGCTAGGTGACTTGGATGTTGTATAAACTGCGAAAAGCAACGCATAGAGGATGGATAAGGCTCGAAAGAAGTTTGAATTGTGAAGAGCGGGCCTGATGAAGGGTTTGTCAGAGCTAGCTTCATTATCATCTTTTGGTGTAAACTTGAGTGGACTCAGCGAGTTTTGAAGCCTAACGTTGGAAGATGTGAAGGCAATAAGAGAGTCGGTAGGGGAATGATGATGACTTGATGACACCGCCTTGATATGGATGGATTTTACAGAAGATGGCGAGGAAAAACCAAATACTACTCCTCCACCTCCTGTGGTGAGGATGAGTGATGTTGAAAGTAGACTTGCCAGGATCTTCATGATGGATGTTGTAGCGGAGAGTTGAATAGAGTTCTTGGAAATACTGAATCTTGAAGGTGAAACCTTGAAACTCGTCCACTACGTAGGAACTACTATCAAAACTCCCGCCAGCGCTGCGTAGCCCCGCCCATCAAACTCTGTACTAATTACAACGCCCACAATGAAGACCTTATTGAGTTGGAGCCTAGCTATCATTGCAGCAGTGAACAATGGTGGTGGTGGCAGTACTGCTGTGGTATCAGCTTTCATCATCCCACAACATATGCACAGATCTCACCCTACATTCCCATCACAGTTAAAGGTGGCAACTACATCATCGCCTGAAATAACACAAGCTGATCTTGACTCCTTGTCAGGAAGGGGATACGTTGTCATTCCCAACTTTTTACCTCGAGACATGGTTGATGAGCTACGTGATGATATACTCTCTCTACGTCAAGACGGAGCATTCAAGGAAGCTAAGATCGGCCAGGATTCTACAAATCAAATGAATAAAAATATTAGGATTGCCGAAACATGTTTCCTAGGAAGAAATCGACCCGAGCTAATAAAGATTTCTGGAGAGAACTCTGTTCGAGATCGCTCTGGAGGGTTATATGATATTTTGGATAATCTATGCGGTAGTCTTTCGGATTTGTGCATGAAGGATTCAGGTACAACACTCGACCGAACTCTATCGGAGCTCCTCTATGCCTACTACCCCACTGGTGGTTTCTATAGACGCCACCGAGATGCTATTCCAAATTCTGCATCAGTCTTGAGAAAGTATTCTCTTCTTCTCTACCTGAACCGTGATGATTGGTCTCCAGAGAAAGATGCTGGTCAATTACGAATGCATCTAGACGGAGGAGGCGATGAATGCCCTCCTGGTGTCAAACCTAACTTTATCGACGTGGATCCACTTGGTGGTACGCTTGTGCTTTTCAAAAGCGAAGCAATACCACATGAAGTTCTGGACACAATGTCAGAACGCTTTGCTCTAGTTGGATGGTTCAACAGGCCAGTGACGGCATCAGATGTTGCTAACCTTGGAGAAGGAGGTAACATGGTACAAGTTGGTATGATGGCAGTAGCACTCGCATTGGTCACAGTGGGCGTTGCAAGCATTGTTGGCCAGTAGTTTCTTCGCATTGTTTTGTCTTATTAAAAGTTTAAGAAGTTTGTAAGAATAAAAAGACAATTCCTGTTTATGCTCTCCTTCTCTTTACTGAAGATTGTTGTTTTGCCACAGTCTTCTTCTTCTTCTTCTTCTTTGATTGCGCCTCCTCGGTTGTTTCAGAGTCAACAGAGATCATTTTTCTAGCAATCTTTTTCTGTATTGAGGGCACTATAGCTGTGAAAGAGAAGAATGACGGTTGAGTGAATATATATTATAACAAAATCGAGTAGTAGTATATAATGACAATGATACAATCTACCTGATGACCTCCCACCGCTCTTCACAAAGGTAATTGATTTTCCATTGAAATCTTTGAATTTCTTGCCACCAGCACCTCTCCAACGACGATGAAATAGCCAACTATCAGGGAATTCTTGTCCATCGTTCAAGCATTGGACCGCAGTTGACAGAACAAAGTGTATTTCATTAACAAGACTTATTGCCTCGGATACAGTAAGGAAGGACTGGTCGGGATGTATGCTTGAACGGTACAGAACTTCATCGGCTACCCAGTTCCCTATTCCTGATATGACTTCACGCTGATCTAATAAAATTGCCTTGATACCCTTTCTTTGATTGGATAACTTGGCAACGATGCCGTCATGAATATCTGTTGAAGCCTTCTGCCCAGTTGCTTGTAATGCATCCGGTGCCAGCTCTTGAAAAGATGGGATACATGCCTCATCAATGGGCTTGTTACCATTATTATCATTATACCCATGAACAAAAACACTACCAAACCTTCTTGGATCAGAAAAGCATACTTCTTCTGTATCAGACTTGATGATTAAATGTGTATGTGGAGGTGGATATGAGCATTCATCCAATGATTCCAGTTTGGGAATATGTTTTGGAGAAGATATCCTACCTGTCATGCCCATGTGCATTGATAGTAGAACTATTGTTTCATTCCCTGTTATGCTGTCATTGTCATGGTTTGTTTGGTTTGTTGTTACATCATGATCATCATCGTGCTGCGCTTTAATGGATCTACTATTTCTATTCTTTTCCAAAACTAAGCACAAAACTTTGCCCTTCCTCAGCACATCTGCAATGACATAATTGCCATTATTAATCAAACGAATAGTTTCTTCAGAGGGGAATCGTTTCGTAGGCAGAGGTGGAGGAAATTCAAGTTGAACATTCTGCTGCTCATTGTTATTGCTTTGTCTTTCTTTGTGTCTACAGCAAACTAGAGGAAGCAGAGTTTGTCGATAGTGTTCAACCTCGGGAAGCTCAGGCATGTTGCTGCTGCTACGCTACAGAGCTACTACTATCTTATGATGGTGCACAGATGATACAGGCGCTGTGTTGCATGCCAACAACACAGTCAACTAAGTGCCCTGTAGATACCCACTATGAAAAGTTTACTATGGGGTAAAGACTGTTCATTTTTCATTATTTGAAGCTCCTTTTTTTCTTTGTGAAAACTTTCACTTGCTTTCTAAAAACTGAATGATTGAACGTGCGTTGCTGAGTACATATCTAGTGGCTGTTAGAGGTCTTTGAACTTCCTCGTAAACTACTGTAGTGTTATAGGTTGTTGTTGTCTGATCAGACGTCTAATGTGTTCTTTCTTCTAATTGCTTTCTTCTAATTTATTGAGTTGTGAGACTGCGTCTCCTAAGTAAGTTTAAACGTGCTAAACGCACTGACACGGTGCTTGAGCTTCGCGCACTCTAACACCCTCCCTAGCTCAAGTATTGTCAGAAGTTGACGACTTATACTCATCAGTTCCAACAAATTTAGGAATGTGCCTTTCGAATACCTTAACAGAGGTATTCTTCGTAAAGATATCGGAATCGTTGTCATCTCCGCTGATGTGCTTGATGACCAACAGACCTTCCTCTTTCAGCTCACGCAAGAAGTGACTCTTCACATCTACATGTCGAGTTCTGCCTCCTACACTCATATTGTTCGCTTGATGTACTGCTCCAATGTTATCCATCTCCAGTACCATCGGTAGTTCTACCTTCAATCCTACCGCATTCATAGTTTGCATCAAGTATATCATATCTTGTGCTACTATCACACCAGCATTTTGCTCGGCTTCAGTCACAGACAGACTCACCGTCCTTTGCGTGTTGCTACGGACGATAATTGGTGATTCATTTAGGAATGTCCTACCACCAGAGACACTCCTCCTATTGTCCGTATCAGCAGCATAATTCGAATCAGCTCGACCACTAATACGGAACATAAATTCCCTACTGCCATCCCAAGTTGTATCGGGATAAAGTTCCCAGCCTCTCAATTCTGTTGCCACTATATACCTAACAGCTGTATTCATTGCATTCAAATGTGCAAGCCTAGGCGCTTGCATATGCCTAGCCATTCCTCGTACGGGATTTTGAATCTCAGGCCTTGACCATTGTGACATGTAATTCATCAATGCCACATTAGATCGATAATGCTTCGCATCGTCACGACTAAGTTCACCAGATCCATCGCCTCGCACCAATACTTGGCCCTCGACTGCTGGAGTTCTTGGAGCTGCTCCTCCAACTGACAATGCCTTAGCATTCGCCTCCTTCAACTTCTCAATAAGTACCGGCTGCGTGAACTTAACTCTAGCACGCCCATCATCGCTTCTCTGGATGTCAATCTTGTTACCAACGTATTCGGTTACCTCTCCTTCGCTCTTACTTTCAAATACACTCTTGATATCATCCTCTACCTTCTTCACGTGATCTGGTAGTCCAACAGTAAGCACATCATCCGTCCATAATACGAATAGCACTAATCGTTCATCGATCCACTTGTAAAACATGCACGGCTGAGCCTTGGACCTATCATACATACCACTGTCTACCAAACCCTCCACAAATGTCTTGTAGAAGCACTTGGATGCTTGCTTAGTCCCATAGATCGGGACATTCAGACGGAGTACTTCATCGTCCTCATAATAAGGCTCGAATCCATCTGGCACTTCAATATATAACACCTCGCCATCATAGAACTTTCCTTGCAAGAATGCACCCACAATATCCAATATTGATGCAATGTAATCAGGGTTCATTGCCAATACTGTAAACAACATACGTATGGCTACTGGATTCGTAACAGGTGCATAGGTGGAGTCGCTGAAATAATGTATTCCATCTCTCTGCTGAAATCCCTTGGCATTCATTCTTGCACGTCTATCACCGTTCGCCTTCAACTTAAATGCCCAAGTCGTTTGTAACACCTTGGCATTTGGTGGCAATTCGCTTCGCTTCACGGGTGTAGTTGCATTGAACTTGTCAAACTTAATCTTCTCGTTGACTACTTCCTTCTTCCATTCCTCTGCATCATCGCTTGACATGGCTTCTTGATAGTTTAACACTCTGAGCTCGTCGACATTATTAAATCCTCCGACTAAACCTGCTCCGACAAGGCTCAGTTCAAATCTCTCATGAGACATCATACTGAATTCACCTTCAATTTCTTGCTCATCTACCTCGGCCATCAATTGTAGATATCTGATGCTCGCTAACGTTCCAGGACTTCCGTCCAACATACTCGACATGGTTTCTATAAGACGACTTGGAGCTTGTGACACTCTTCCGCTTCTAGATGTTGTGACTGTAGCATCTACCGGAGCTTGAACCGGAGTATCATCCTCCCTTGCTACAGACTCATCGTCTTCGTTTTCGTCCTCGTCACCAGTACTATCAAGTGCAGGTACCGATTCATCATCATCGCTATCATCATCCTCATTGGATTCCTTCTCCTCCTCGGCTGGAGGTGCATCTAAATCTTCGTTGAGATCTAGTTCAATTGTTACGTCGCTCTCGACTGGCTTGGGAGCATAGTACATTCTGCCCAACCAGATAATGTCTCGAGTCACGACCACACGCTTCGTGTTAGGGTCAAACATCCGACAGCTGTCGGATTCGCGGTCGGAGTATGCCACAAACATCATCGTGGCACCTCTATTACCAGTCTTCTTGTCCTTTCCAGTCTTAACGACGCCCGCTTCTCCCCATATTCTCATGTTGTTCACCCATTTGGGCTTGTTACCAAACACGTGTTCCTCACGTGTCAACAATTTACCATTCAAATTTACCATGGCAAGGCTATCTACTTGGACGGAATACCTCATGGCTTCACTCACTAGAAGTGCACGCATCACGTCAGGAATTCCTGCTGCGTTCAAGTTCGCTCTAGCTAATCCCGCAATGTGTGGGAATGATACCTCAGCTTTGCTGTTGTGCTGCGGTGTGTCGCGACTTGTGACTTGGACATCAACTGGTTGCAATGACTGCCATTCGGCTGATTCCAATCGCTTCTCAAGCTTGATATTCTCCCCTCCGGGATCCATCCTGATTGCTAGGATAGGTATGCCTCTAGCCTTCATCTTACTGATCCATTGGCATGTAGGCTCAACCATTTCATCCTTCGTTCTGTAGAAGCTGATCCACTTCTTTCCCGTTGCCTTATCGACAATAATCTCACAATGCTTCCTCGGAATATCCACTTCCGAGCCATCCGACTTTGCCGCTGTAACCTTTGACAGATCTAAATGAACAATGTCCCCAGGCTTTAATTCGGGTGTATCACTTGTCTTCTTCTTACCACTACCGAGTGCCTTCTGCTTGGCCTTACTCCTTGCACATTCCTCGCAAGGTTTCTGTCTCATGGTACCACGAGTGAGTTCCCACCCCAAATGCTTCGATGTTTGACGTACTGAATCTTCGTTGCTGTGGCCCAACAACGCATGCGCTTTGTAAATATTCATCACTGTACCGGCTTCCGTGCCTACAGCTGAGACTTCTGATGTCTCCCGAATGAACCTAGTTGCATATATCGCGCCTCTTACCGTCCTAATGACGATGTCAAACACTATACGATTGCCATCCTTATCTTTGATGACTATACTGGATGCATCGCCTCTTGCGACGTGCCATCCCCTAATCAACAGTCTAGTCAGACTGAACAAGTTGAAGTTGTACTTCTTATTCACGGACACTTCCGTTAGGGTTGCTTCAATACCCATCTCCCCATCGTCGGTCATGAACTGACCCTTCAAGTCAATAATGCTCTCCTCCTTAACTGGATTACCAGCATGCCCTAGAGTTGAGCTACTTGCAGGACGCTCGTTGATTGCGCCCTCCTTCGATCTACATGAATGATGTGTTGCGCCCGTGTCGCACACCCATATTTCAGGTTCCTTGAGCATGTCCAGCGTTCTGACGTTGTCGCCTGCCACTGCCAGCTCTATCTCTAATCCATCATCTTCCACTATTGTTGTCACTATATCCTCCGTTCTTCCTACTTCGTCATCAGCTCGCCAAGTACGTGACTCAACTCGCGAGCTTAAGCAAAATCCTCCAAGCTTGCAACCTGGATTTCCGCCTCGAGACTTGCTGCACTTGCCTCCGCCTCGATCTTCTTACGGATATGCTCTGGAGCTTTGCTTGGATCCTTCTTCCAGCAATTCGCTTCAATGTGTCCTGGCTTTCCACAATGGTTGCATTTCTTGTTGCTGTTACCACGTCCTTGGCTATTACAATCAGCCTTCTTGTGGCCATACTTCCCACATTTGCCGCATTTACCATGGAACCTCTCTTGATTGGTGAGTTGGACTTCCCTGCCACTCTTATCACCTCCGTTAGTCTTAGTCTTCTGGAGTCGTTGCACTTTGCTAATCTCGTCACAGCAATCCTCGAAACTTGGAGTTGTCTTGATCAATTCGTCGAGAATCATCTTGCAGATCGTGGTATTGGTAGCCTTCTTGGCCATAATCTTGAGATGTTGCTTGTCATCGACTTGCACTGTGTACTTGCTTGTCACCGAAATGCATTCCTTGTAGTATTCTTTGGCATTAAACATCTTCACGCCTTCAAGTTCGTTCTCAAGAGCAATTTCTGCTGCTGTATCACTTGGTTGATTCGCCTCCTTCAAATTCTTCCATGCCTTCCAGGCAATGCCTTGTGGATAATCAACGCTTTTCGTCTTGTTGATTGCAGCCATTCCATGATCGGAATTTTGTCCAAGTACCATTACGGCCATCATTTCTTGGTTATCCTTGTAAAGCTTGATCCTGGTTGCATGAGTGGCCTCATCAAGTGATGCATATTGAGATAATGTTGGCAAACCTCTCATCTTACTTTCGATCAATGCATCGCCAATTCCCCTTAGCGCTGCAGTCGACTCTACTTTGCTCTTAAACAAATCGAATGTTTCTTCTTTACCATCCCACTTTGGGATTTCAGTTACCTTTGTTGTTTGACTCATGATTGTTTTATCTTTGCTTTATGCGTAAGACACAACGTTATCGCTCTTCGACTTCACGTTCTCACCGTCTTTTCACGCTCCAATTGAATCCCGTTGATTCGATGCTTCCAGTTTCACTGGGTTTCACAGTAATCACTTCGTTCAAGACTTCTTCAATCTACTTCGAAGTATGTTAGAGGTCTTTGAACTTCCTCGTAAACTACTGTAGTGTTATAGGTTGTTGTTGTCTGATCAGACGTCTAATGTGTTCTTTCTTCTAATTGCTTTCTTCTAATTTATTGAGTTGTGAGACTGCGTCTCCTAAGTAAGTTTAAACGTGCTAAACGCACTGACACGGTGCTTGAGCTTCGCGCACTCTAACAGTGGCACCCTGCACGCCGTTACTAAATTCACTACAATTAAGCACAGCTGCCAGCAGCATTGACACCAATACTATATAATATATAAAAATATACAGCAACGACCATGAAAAAGCAACCAATGAAACAACAGCTTCTCTTCATCACAGCATTGTTGTTGTTGTCGTTGTCAAAAAATAATAATATCATCGTTTCATCTGCTGCAAGTGACAATGAAGGCAACAACCAGTCATCATCAACAGCAACACTTCGAATATTCCAAACGCTGCCCAATGATCCATCTGAAATGTCACCGATGGAAGTAGATGAGATGCACCGCCGTTTACGTGCCACTCGTGCCATGGTCTTCTCATCAGGAATGACATCAAATAATAATGATAACAATAATTATGATGATGACAACTTGAGACCAACACTGGAAATTTATACACCCGTTGAACGACGTGACTATCTTGTGAAGAATGGGGGGAATTGTTATCCGCCAAACACAAATATTGATGAGTCATCTTTGCAATGGAATGATGTGTTATCAAGATATGATTCATTCATGTCTTATCTACATGATGATACTGGTGGTCATGACAACAACAACTTGCAACAATCAAGTAAGAAGAGACTTGATCATTTAGCCATCGAGTTGTGGAAGTATTGTCTTCTACATAATGGTGATGGTCATGTCTATTNCCTTCATGGCTATATCACCATACAACCCTGCCAAATTGGAGTTATTGTCCATGATTCAATACCTACTTGAAACTGCGAATGATGTGTTGGCACTCCGTCCAATGTTATCATCAAGAATGATGTACCAAACGATTATAGAACATGAACAGAAGAAGAAGATTAGTTACGATGGAAATGATAATGATGATGAGCAATCATGGTCGTTATTACAAAGTCATTGTATCGATTTGGCTAAAGACACGAAAGGTGACAGTGAAATAATCACTACTACTACCCCCATGATGGATGGAATGTCTGTTGGTAGTGCAACCAATGTCTATGCAGCTTTATCCCATCCATCATCTTCTTCTTCTTCTTCTTCTTCTCGATTATTGGCACTCCAAATACCACAAATTGGAGGAGATGCTGTCATATCAACACCCAATAATTTCGATCAAATTACTTCAAACTGCCCTTTGTCTGGTGGTGGATATTGCTGTTTGGCATTTCAGCCGAATGACATCGGTCGAATTGGACGTGAAAGTCCGGTCGTTGCATTGCGTCATCCTTTGAGTGGAGGAGTAGTGACAGGGCCATCGTCAACATCTTCTACTGATTCTGACAAGCTACCATACAAATTGGAGCCTGTTGCCCAATCTAATAGAGACTCAACAGCAAGAGTAGTATCCAAGCCAACACTCAACCTTGGCGTGATACCCGTCTCAGATCTGCCTTACATCTCCACTGTCCGTCTACATCGGAATCATACGTCTAGTGCACCAACATCGCCGATCACACGTTTCCCGAACCATCCTGCCAATTCTCCAAACTTCTTCGACATATTATTTGAGAATGATTGTCTCCCATACTCTAAGGAATGTCTTAGATGTTTCAAGGACGTTTCGAATGAAGCAAATATTCAGCAAGATCGAGATGAAGAAGTTACAACGCAAACAAAACGCCAATTGAGTGGCCATCAAATGAATAATGCCTGTTCCAAGTGCCAATACGAATGTCCATGCTACTGCGATGTTCTTTGTAAGATCCGTCCACCACCCAAAGAGGTTGTCCGAACATACTCTGTCCGACCACCCCGTCACAAGAAGGCAGTAGATAGACTTATACCAAAAATTATCCATCAGACTTGGTTTGAACCTGTCACGAAGGAAAAGTATCCTAATTTTTCACGATTGATTGAATCCTGGAAGAAGAGTGGATGGGAGTATTACTTTTATGACGATGAATCGGCAAGAGAATTTTTGTCTTCCCATTTCCCTCCCGAGGTGGGTGAGGCTTACGACTCAGTTACTCCTGGTGAGTGTACGAGTTTTAGAAGTATGCATTTCTTTCAACTAATCATCTTGTCACACATATCTTATCTCAACTTTTTCTGTATAACCTACAGGAGCGTTCAAGGCCGATTTGTTTCGTTACTGCGTGTTATTGATTCGTGGAGGTGTTTATGCTGATATGGACGTACTTCTCGAGAGCAACTTGGATAATGCCATAGCAAATGATGTTGGATTCATGACTCCAATTGATGAACCTGGTATTGAAGTGCAGCACAGAAGTTGTCTGTGGAATGGCTTCATTGCGTCGGCGCCAGGGCATCCTTTCTTGGTTCGAACCATCGAGATCGTTGTCAACAACATTCGAAACCGATTTACATCAGTGGACTACGATGATATGCTCTGTCCCGACCCCATTCTTTCGGTGTCACACACTGTTGATACGCTCTTTACTTGTGGTCCCTGTATTCTCGGAGCCAGTATCAACAACATTCTTGGCTTACACATGCAACACCAGTTCGAAGCGGGAGAGGTAGATATATGGCAGATCGAGCGGGACCAAACGAAGAGGAACAACAATGTTATTGATGAAAACAGTATTCCTGTTCGTCCAGATGACCCACGCCTTCTCATCCCAGGTCGAACAATCATTCTGGAGCAAAACAAAAATGACATGGGTGCACATCGCTTCACTTTGGCTGAAAAAAATCTTATTGTAGCTGCAACTGACATGCCAGACTATGATGACCGACCGTCAACCAAAGAACACTACAGTAAGACTCACGAAAAGGCAGGAATATATGGTATCCGAAAACTTTACACTGATCAAAATAGAGCCAATGAAGAGATCCGTTTTATCGTTGAATAATTGTATAGTAGGGAAAGATATGTGTCCTATGGTGTATTTTACCTGGATCTCATCTAATGAGTAGTGTCCTATCTTATGAGTGAATTATTTCTTTACTTCAATTCGTCTAGACAATCGCCTTCCATCTGATCTCTCCACATCTTCGCATACATTCCCTTCTCAATTCCAAGGGCCAACAAGTCTTCATGTGTTCCGGTCTCTACTACGCAACCTTTGTCCAAGACAATAATTACATCCGATTGTCTTGCAGTACTGAGGCGATGAGCTATCATCAACGTCGTTCTTCCTTTGCAGATAGAAGCAGTTTGTGGTATTAAAATGTTTCTTTGTATCTCCTTTTCTGTTGTCGAGTCCAGTGAAGAAGTTGCTTCGTCTAACAGTATCAGCTTGGGTTTCTTGATAATGCAACGAGCTAGGCCAACCCTTTGCCTCTCTCCGCCCGATAGCTTCATTCCCCGCTCCCCAACCAGTGTATCCAATTTCTCTGGCAAGGAATTGACCAACTTGTCCAAGGCTGAAAGTCGAACAGCTTCCCATATCTCTTCTTCCGTGGCATCCTCTTTTCCGTAGGTTATATTGTCCCTCAGGGAGGCATGAAACAGAACGGTGTCTTGAGCTACAACCCCGATGTTAGAACGGAGAGATTGCTGCAAAAGAGACTTGACATTGATACCATCTACTAAAACGGATCCATCGTCTGCATCGTATAGGCGTAGTAGCAGACGAACAATCGTTGTCTTGCCCCCACCAGATGGCCCCACAAGAGCGACAGTTTGACCAGCTTTTATAGTAAAACTCACGTTCTTTATGCCTCCGATCTCTTCAGTTATGGGCTTAGCTTCGTCCTTCTTGTCGCTATTGCTGCTTCTAGCTGAAGCGTCTCTGATCCAAAAATTTGCTCCTTTTCCTCCACCTGCGCCAGCGTGCACTAGCTTCCCACGTCCTCCCCATAGGCCTCTTCTTCCGATCTTCCGACCGCCTCGTAATCTTTCAGGATTTCCTCCTCCCTTGTTCCCGTCAACTTCAGGGCCACCAAGCTTCTTTCTCATCGATTTAACTTTATATCGAAATGTCACATTCTTGAACTCTATGTCCCCAGTAGCGGTACTATTACTATCAGACTGCTTTCCCAGCTGACGTCGCTGCATATCTAGTGCCTCATCCCATTCTACAGCATCAGCCGCATCTTTCACCAAGGGTTCAGTTCTAAGCATTTTCACAGCCTTTTCTAAATCTGTAAAGGCGTCCGTTATTTGACGATAAATAAAACCTAGAACCGACAAAGGGTTGAATAACCTTTGAATGTAAAGCTGTACCACGACAAATGATCCGGGAGATAGTCGGTTGTTATCGTCTCCGCCTATACCATAAACCGATGCTCTCCCAGCAAGGTAAAGGCCCATACATATTCCAGCTAGCCTGATGGTCTGCTGCCCAAGTTGAAGCCAAGCAAACAAACCTAGCATATTTACTCTTTCCTCGGTGTAGTCTTTTCTTACGATGTCGTATTCAACAACCTCTCTCTTCTCTCTACCGAACATTGCAACAGTCTCATAGTTAACAAGAGTCTCCGTTTCTATTCGACCTACATCTTCGGACTTTTCCAACACTTTTCGCCGTTGCTCCATTCGAGTATTAGTCACATAATAAGTGTAAACCAGATACAAAATTACCGAGAGTATTGTGCTGAATCCAATACTAGGCATTCCTAACAGTTTCGAAAAGACCGCAGAAACAACACAAGCTTCGAACAAAGTTGGTAGCAAGCTGAAAAGCAAAGATTCAATAATGGTAGACGTCGCATCCGCTCCTCGAGACAAAATACGAAGCAGTTCACCGGAGTGTCTTTCCAAGTGATATGATGCACCGAGGTGATTCAAATGAGAAAACAGCGCCGATGCAAATCTTCGCTCCGCATCCATAGACACTGCGCGTTGAGCAACATTTTGGATGGAAGAAAGTGCAGAATCTATTGTTTGTAGAAAGAAGTAAGATCCAATTGAAAGAGAGACTGCTGTTGCAACTCGTTGTTGTGTATTAGATATGTCGCTGCCGCTGGCAGCAAAATCGCTAATAGAATCAACGGCATGACGAATCGCTAGCGGTGGTAAAACGTTTACAAGTTTCTCAAGTAACACTGTTGATAATGCAAGTAGAGCTAAACGTTCATGGTGTCTATCAGATGGCTTCAAAAATGGTGAGACTTCCGCAAATGCTTGTGTCCATGTAGGTGTAACATTTGAATCATTTTTTGCAGCAATACCCTTTTCCTCGTCATCATCAGATGATGTGCCATTCTTGCTTCCATTCTTCTTTATCAACGGAGTCGCCTCAGACGACTGCAACATTGTGATGTGATATATTATGAGGCTGAGAGTGAGAAGATTGGCGGTGGCGGAGATTCGAGATTCGGAGTTTGTGAGTTTTGGTTCGCTGTCGTCTTTTATACTAATTCCTACGCACACTTACACTGCCAAGCCTCCTCCTCCTCTCGCAACCCACAACCCACTAAAAAGTACTAAGTACCATACCTTCAAATTGCAAAAAGCGAATTATTAACATCAGTTTATTTAGATACCAGGGCAGCAACAACATGACCTGCTCAATCCTCCTCCTACTGGCCCTTTTGTTGACAGTAGTACTGTCATCGGCTGCTGGCAAAACAACTGAATTTCGGATGACACCACCAAAGCTTCCTTCTTGGACTCACAAAGTATTGGCTGGCGGATGCTCTCGTGCACTTGCTCAAGTTGTACTGTACCCCGTAGACGCCTTGAGAACACTAGCGCAAACTCGTGATGGTCGCACTCTAGCGGATGTTGGCACTGGTGCTCTTCTTAAAGGATGTGGTCAGACTAGTTCTTTTGCTTTGTTCACGGGAGCTTTTCAATTTGGAATTTATGGAGTTGTGAGTCCACGCTACGGAGCGTTGGTTGGCTCAGCAGCTGGTGCTGCTGGTAGCTGTTTGGTTAGCGTTCCCCAGGAGGTTCTCAAGCAACGACTTGTCGCTGGTGTCTACAAGAACTTTCGTGAAGCTTTGCAAACGATATACAGCACTGAAGGATTGCTTGGTTTCTACAGTGCATGGAAACCAACTGTGAGCCGTAACGTACCCTTTGTTATAACTACATTCACAAGTAGAGAGATGATGCAAAGAAAGATTATCAAATACAAAGAACGCCATGAGGAGAAGAAGGGTCAGTTGAAATTATCCTCAGGTGATAATCTATTGATAGGTGTTGCATCAGCTTTGTTAGCTGGAGTAGTCACACAACCTATCGATCTAATAAAAACTCGGATGATGACTCAGGCAGCATCGAATGCTGTACCATATACTTCCGCACTCGATTGTGCATCATCGGTAATTCGTACAGAGAGCTGGAGAAAGCTATATGCTGGGTTTAGTCAACGAGCAGTGTACATGGGCGGACTGTGGGGCATAACGTTTGCTCTTGAGCCAATATTAACCAGACGTCTTCAAAAGAGAACAGGTGACGCTCCGGAGTCATAAATTAACATTATATTGAACTTAATTTTTGGGTGCTAAGCCTTTTGTCAATGATTGAACGAGAGGCTTTGCAAGTTTTCGGAATGTCTTGCGGAGGTTTTTTGCTGCAATGTGTACTGGGCTGTCCGGGTCCGGATTGTACGTTAATGCATTCCTCACTATCAAATCAACATCCTCTAGAAACTCTTGCAGAGACTCATACGACTTTTTGTTGACTTTCTTTTGAATGTAAGTGAGATTCATAGGCTTTTCAATTACATCGCAGTAGTCTGGTACACCCATGTCAGCACACGTTGTTGCATCGAGAACTACCCTGAAAGGATTTGTATTGCCGACCTCTGCAAACTCCATGTTCCAGAGGGCGGTAAATATGGGCTCATACAATCGATGCAGGGCATCCCTTGGTGTGTCCAATGCTCTCTCTCTTCGTTCCTCCTCCTCTCTTTCCTTCTCGATCAAACGTTTATGCTCTGCCTCTTCACGTTTTATTCTCTCACGAAGAGTCTTCTCACGCTTTTTCGCCTGCTCAATTTCCAACTGCTGATCACGCTCTGTATCTTCGCGGCTTCGCTTTACTCCACCACTTTCTTCTGTCAAGTCTTTTGTACCAATAGTTATTTTGGGAGGTAGCTGCATCTGACTCTTCTCAATAATTTGTTGAGCCGCAGATTTTGGGTTCAATATCTTTTAACACAACCACTCCCGTTATTAGTAACATAATACACAAGAGAGAATAGGAATAAAATTGTCTCAATTTACTCACCAGTCCCCTTCCCTTCTTTGCAATCTTCTTCCACTTCTTCCTTTCATCTGCGCCCTTCTCCTCATCCTTCAGCTGTTTTGAAATCACCTCTAAACGCTTCTTCCTCGTTACCGCATCTTCCAATGGTGGTAAGAGACCTGCGAATTGTTGTCCAGCAGCAGCAGCGCCCCCTTCCCCTAAACTAAATCCCCATCCACGACGCAATTTTACGTTTTCTGCCTTCAGCGTTGCATTGACCAAGTCACGTTGTTCATGCTCTTTAGACTCACGTAGCGCAAACGCCGCTCTGAGTTTGGCATCCACTTCTGCATCATTACTGTTTCCATCATCTTCGTTTGCATTCGCGGCACTACTTCCAAAATCAATATCAATTCTACGCGTGTTGGGTCTACGTCTCCATCCTGCTGGAGTGCTGCCATACGTTTCTACCGTATCTCTCAGGTTTGCATTAAGACGTCTGTATAGTTTCACATCAGCCGGGAGGGTTGATTTCTTATTCTGTCCGGTACTTTTTGGAATACTACTGCAAGCCTTGGCGTGCTTTCGGAAAGCGACGGGTATTAGGGAATCGTATGAAACGTCCAAAGGTTGCCGTTGTTGAAGCGAGGTGAGGAGTGAATTCAAATGTTGTTCGATGTGTTTGTGTTGTCGAGTTGCCTCGGTGCTTGTGGCATCTGCTGCAGATGACGCGGCTGCTGCCGACGTCGCCACCGGACTAGAAGAAGGAGCTACTGCATCAGCCACTGAGCTTCTTTCCGCGTCTGCTGCTGGTAGCAGTGCGGTCTGCTCCGTCATGGTTGTTATTTCCACAATAATTGTACACTGGGTAAACTATTTTTCTTTTCTTGTCACACATCTGGAACCTATCTGAGCTCACTCCCCTCATCTCATGATTTTGTTGGAAGCGGAACGAATGAGAAGGACGGAGCGGAGAGGGCAGGATTTGACATCTTGCTGCATTTGCATTATGTGAGTGGGGAGGTATGGCGTCGTCAACAGTTTGTTGTTTTGTAGGTGTGGTGTTGTCTGCAAATCTTATCTTGTGGAAAGAACAAATCATCTGGAAGTTGTGATAGTTGCTCAGGCTCCTAACTGATACATAATCTACCGTGTTCTTTCAAACTCTTCTTCACCGATGCGTCCTACTTTCACCATCGGCATCATGATGCTGGCCTTTAAACATTGCTTTAGCTTCACCATGCAAACAGTGAAAAGTCGATGCAACTTCTTTCGATTAAACGCCGCATCACTCCCTTCCGATTCTGCCAAGTTTGCTCTGCCCGCCATTACCCTTAAGTCAGTGGAACGCGAGCTCAATCTAGCTCTTGCCTTTGCACGCCTCATGGATAGGGAGCACGGCTTGTGCACGGAGCCGAGCAGGAATGCTTGGTGTCAAGTCGATGCAATCTACGAAAAGATGGAACAGATGCAAGCCTTCTGTACGAATCCTTCCACAAGAAGTGCTGGAGAACAACATCGAAGACAGAAGTCAAAGAGAAAGATACCGAAGAATGAACCGATCCAGGATCACGCGGTATACTTCTTTTGACTTGTGTGACCTCGCCTCAAGAGAGATTCCCTTGAAGGGCATATAATGATGATAATGATGTGACATCATTACATCATACCAGGCATGAACATATTGTACAGTGATAATTAGAATAAAGAATAATAGGAACGATTTTTTTACATTGCTATACCCTTTTTTAAGGGCATATTCTAACCTGTGAGCGAAATTTTGATGATAGAAACTAAGAAGTATATATTTATATAAGTATTTACTGGTTACAGACTAGCGACGCACGCTCTTTTTAATACGCGTGTACCTATACAGAGATGGTGTTTCTTTAAAGGATGACACAGGAGCATGCAGCATCCACCTGATTGCTATTGATAGGTTTTTCTTTTGAGGGCCCACTACTTGGGCTACTAGAACTAGAACGAGCTGTGCGAGCACAGCTATCAGCAACCTCAGCCTTGACATCTTGTGGGGTGCTGCTTACGATTTCAGGCTCTTCTTCGGCGTCTTCCTCGGGATCCTCCTCAATGTCATGCTCTGGAAGTAGAACAAGCGTGTCGGGAGTGCTTGGTAAGAAGCTTTTTGGTGCAGATGATTGCCTCTCAAAACGAGTGCTAGAAGAAGTTGAAGTTGGTGACACCGATGGTGAGGCAAAGAAATCTTGGGCGCCCTGTGAATTGATAGGCATTGATTTGACCTTGCGGCGGGGTCTTCGCGAATGTCTCTCTCCAGAGGTCCCATGTCTTGTGTGAGAAGCAATGAAAGGTGGCTCGGGCAATTCAGTTGCAACCAACGGTGGTATAGACACACCATCATTGCTCACATCCTTGACATCGGAGTTCTCGGGCTCATATGTCGGTGTTACCGGGGCCTCTTCGACTTCAGTGTAAGGGGGCATATTCTTCTGCTTCCAAGAGGCTTTGTTGGCTGTGTTGTCGGGAAAATCTGCACACACTGGTGTGATATGATGTTATTAGATGATGTATGGTTGTTCAGAACAAAACATGATGTACCACTCCGAGTCCATCATCGTTGAACGGGCAAAAAGTTGCTGAGTGCAACCACTCAAAGTATTGCCCCGAAGATTTTTAAAAAAAGGATTTGGTATCTTTGATGGGTATGGGTCTTCTATAAATACAGTCTACTATAATTATACTGTCTATGAACAAAAGAATACTTATATATTTTATAATGATATTTATAAAAGGGGGAATATTATTAGAAATGTGACACCCCTCTTGAACCATCTCATTTTTCTGACATCCGTCTTATTATTACCTCTTCCTTTTTTCCCTTTTTTACTCAACACTCGATACACTCGATACTCGATCTCCTCAACACTTACTACTTGCAACTTCCAATGAAGAATGAAGCTATTAGTGAAGCGCTAGTAGTAGCAATCACTCATGGATCATGGGGAAAAGCCGACGACGACGCAGCAACAATCGGTGGTATCGCCGCCACAGAAGCAGCCAAGATGATGGCAGCAGCAACCTATCCGAAGTAGAGATGATACTTGTGGAGAAGTTTTTATCTGGGTATCGTTCTTTGGCATATGATATTTGCTACCGCCGAAATAGTGGTAATCAAAGTTTAGATACAAAACCTTGGATCATCGGGGAGCATACATTTCCCTCGTTGACTGAGGAGTTTTGCAGTCGACCTTACATTGATCTTCCACACACATTAAGTGCCAAAGATCGGCGTAAGATCCATTCTCTTTGTGCCCTCACAATGGATCTTTATCATGCTGGTGTAGGGCAAAAAAGCAAACGAAGAATTGTTGTGTCAATCTATGCCGATGGCTTTAGATTTATACCGGATGAAGATTTGGAATCTTCATCTCTTTGCAGCAATAATGCAACATCAAGATTCCCTCACAAGATGTGTACTCCATGGTATTATCTTGACACAAACAAGAATGCAATGCGACTAGTCGAGATAGAAGAAGAGAAAAAGTTGATTCATCAATTTGTGAAATATCCTGAACAGTCGTTGATTACAAAATCATATGAATCTCTAGTTCTTGCTGAGACTTTAGATTTGTCAAATTTACCTAGCGTCGATCAAACACCGTACGATATAGTTGATACTGTTGACAAGTTGAGACTATGCATAGAGGAGTTGAAACATGGTGTTGGTTACGATGCTTATACAAACAACCTCACCACGACCTTGCACGAACTAGCATTCGATATGGAAATGCACAACCAAAACAACACTGTGAGAACGTGTCTGATACAAATCACAGCTAATACTGTACAGAAAGACTATATCATTGATCCGCTTGCGCATGGAATGTGGGAATCAATTAGAATTCATCTTGGGCCTCTCTTTTCGGATCCAAGTATCTTAAAAATTGGGCATGGTATAGGAGGAATGGATTGTTCGTCGCTACATAGAGACTTTGGTATCCTGGTTGTTAATGCATTCGATACTTGTGAAGCATCAGCTATTATCCGTCAAAGTAAAGGGGGGATGAATTTGGCAACGCTCTGTGGGCACTATAATTTGCCAGCTTGTGAACATTATCGTAATCTCAAGGATCGATTTCAGACAGCAAATTGGTGTCAACGTCCTCTTCCAATCGAAGCATTGGAGTATGGGAGGTATGATGTTCGCTATTTAATAACTCTCAAAAAATTGTTGACAAAAAATTTACTCAAATTGGACATGGTAGCTGGTGTGTTAAATGATGTCAGTGAGTATGATTCGACATCAGTGTCAGAAAGAATCAATACAGATGAAACTGGAGAGCACTTCATCTCGTCTAGCTCAGAGTGGAGCAGCAGTATCTCTGATTTGTCAGTGGGAATCGATAAGGTGCGGACTGAAGCAATAATAACAGTCTCGGATCTGCCCTGCTTTGAAAAACTCATGAAGACAATATCCATAAGTCAAAAGCGCTGTCTGAAGCTTTGGAATGGTAAAGGCGAAGAATCTGAATCAATCCTACGAAACCAATCTTTTACTTCTTTGGTAAAGCAATCAGCAAGCGTCGAGAAACGTTGTGGTGTGTGGACAGAACAGAATACTAAATTATATAAAAAGCTTGCAGATTGGAGAGCAATTGTTGCTGAGCGAGAGAATATTGATGTCAGTGATGTTTGCTCCCTAGACATGTTGGGTAAGTTACTGCATAATGCCAGCAATCTTTCTGTTCTCATACTCACATCATATATACCTCGTCAGTATACGTTGCATATAAATCACCGAAGAACCGATCAGAACTTCGGCGTTTTGATTACTCATTGCCTTCATTGATCGATGATAAGAGTCTTCCATATTTTGATGAGATTAAAGCAATAGTGGCATCATTCAAAATGCCAAATCTCGATGATGAAAGAAGAGATGTAGTTTTTTATACTTCTAGTGCGAAGATTAAAGAAACAATTGAAACGTGTTTCGGTAGAAAGGAAGGAAAACTAATGATTGCGACCACAGTAGTATGTATCATTGCAATCAATATCATGACGCGAAAAAAACAATGACAATGGAGCAACATCAATTGAAATAAATATAAGCAACCAAACAAACAGTAAACATTAAAGTGTAAATTGTAACATGACATCTAATAAAGCAATCCGGACCTTCCTACAAACCATATGGTGGCGGAGAGTCAACCACTAAAGCTCATAGCTCCCACTTCGGCTAGTCAGGACACCTCTACGGCAATAGCAACGCAACCATGCCTATCCATTCTTTC
>JALLBI010000018.1:0-26579 GCA_036940125.1 Mediolabrus comicus
GGCTTGTGCCTGTGCCTTGTATGTGCTTAGCAGTCGAGATCTTCGGTCTTTTCCTGAGGTACTTAGAGTAAATTTACTGGTATTAGTACATACTTTTGACAGAGGTACCTGGTGGGGTCCGAAAACTGCCCTTTCGATTGAGATCGACGACCTTCTTTGGCCCCGCCTCCGCCTGTCTAAAAAAAATCTCTGAAAACACAGTGCACAGCTAGAAAATCAACCATGGCCGGCGAATCAATGGAAGTAGACACCCCTCCCGTACAGCCGCCTCCAGAGGAGGAGGAAGAGGAGGACTGTTCTGATCTCGTCGATCTTCTCGACTCTGTCAGCGACGCGACGCCGGCGGCCCAAATCCCAATTCTCACATCGATCATCAATGAACCCAAAAATCGTTATGGATCCACGGCATCGGCGTTGAAAGAACGGGCGGTGTACGCCCTCGCTAGGGCGTATTGTGAGGATAACCGTCACGATGAGGTTGTTACGCTACTTACGGGGGAGACATGCGCCCCATTCTTTGCCAATATAACCAAGGCAAAAACCGCCAAGGTCGTACGTGCAGTGCTAGATGCCGTTTGTGCATTGGCACCAGAGGAACTTGACATGCAAGCACAAATTTGCCAAAATATTATTGGATGGTGTCGTGCTGAGAAGAGATCATTCTTGCGTCAGCGTGTTGAGGCCAAGATGGCGTCGGTTCTCTTCCAACAAGACAAATATGGAGAGGCTTTGACTTTGGTGGATAATTTGCTCCTAGAGTTAAAGAAACTTGATGATAAGCAGTTATTGGTAGAAGTTCATCTCGTTGAATCCAAAATTCATCACGGCCTTCGTGGAATGGCCAAGTCTAAGGCTGCATTGACAGCATCACGCACCAATGCCAATGCTATCTATGTGGCGCCATCTCTCCAATCCCAAATCGACTTGATGAGTGGCGTTCTTCACTGTGAGGAAGGTGACTATGATACTGCTCATTCATACTTCTTGGAGGCATTTGAACAGCTTGATCAGCTAGACGATCGGGAGAAGGCAGTGCCATGTCTCAAATACATGATGCTGTGTAAGATCCTTGATGGACTGAACAAGGCGTTGGGGATTAGTGCTGCCACCGGCGTTGCTGGCATTAGGTCCGATCACAAAAACGAAGCTGATATTTCCGGAATGATCAGCGGCAAACGTGGAGTCAAGTATGCTGGACGTGATGTTGAGGCCATGTCTGCCATAGCTGCGGCGGCGTCCAAACGCTCCCTGAAAGAGTATGAGGCAGTACTTTCAAAATATTCCCACGAATTGCAGGATGACTTACTGATCAAACATCACCTTGGAACTCTTCAGGAACAACTTCTTGAATCTAACCTGATTCGGATTATTGAGCCATACTCCTGTGTCGAAATCGAACATGTTGCCAGCCTCATAGAAATGCCATTATCTGTAGTGGAAAAGAAATTGAGTCAAATGATCTTGGATGGGAAATTTCACGGGATATTGGATCAGGGGAAGGGTCAACTCATCGTTTATGAGGATGCAGATACGGATCAAGCTATGGAAAAAGGATTGAAGGTTATCGAAAACATGGACAAGGTCGTGACCTCTCTGTTTGGTAGGAGCCGGGCTCTAAGGAGTATGATGGTGTAAGGAGTAAGGAGGTGGAGCAAGGATGCGATATTACATAATATTTAAGAGATCATAGAAACGAGATGTTTTTTTTATGGGATGAGAAGATTAGTATACCATAATACCATACTCAGTACAGTTGAGGAAAGAAGTTGTAGGCAATTCACATCCCTGCTATATACCAACTTTTTCAATTTCAGAAGTGAATGGTAGTTGGGAGTCTTCAGAAAGAAAAATCTTTGGGGCCTCGCCTTCGCTCTCGCCTCAAAAAAATCCAGAGGCCGCTGCATGCAATGCCGTTGATCTACACTGCTGGTACTACAATCAATCCATGTCAGCCGCTACTAACAGTAACGAGTCATATTGTACATTCACCCTCGCCTCTGATGTGACGGCGGGGGGGCTCCCCTCGGAAGAGGAAATTGCAAAGCAGCTAGAGAGTAATGATCCCAAGGTATGTCTAATTTTTTTATAGTGGGCGGAGAGGGTTGTGTTGTGTTTGTGTTTGCCACCCATCCATGTGGTCGGTGCAGCGAAAATTCATCCAATTTATTTATTATACTACTGGGGTGATGATGGGCGTGCGTGTAGTCTGTTGTGGGGAGGGGTTTGCGATGATGACGACACCTAAAAAAATTAATTTTATGTAACTCTCCTCAGAGCCGCCTCCGGTTGATCGGCAGAGATGGTGAAGATTACAATTTTTATGCTAACATCCGTACCTCACTGTGTTTTCCCTTTGTTCCTTTCTCTTAGATCAAAAGACATGCTCTCAAAGCTGCAATCATGGCAATGCTTGGCGGTGAAGCCATGCCTCGCATCCTCATGCAAGTTATTCGTTTCTGTATTAACTCTGATGACAAACCGCTGAAAAAACTTTGCATGCTTTATTGGGAGGTCGTACCAAAGTACCAAGAACCAACATCTGATGAAGTCCTACGCGCCGCATCAGGGGGGCAACCTGTGCAGCGAAAGTTATTGCCCGAGATGATTTTGGTTTGTAACGCCTTGATGAATGATCTAAACCACCCTAACGAATACGTTCGTGGGTCTATGCTCCGCTTCCTTTGTAAAGTGAAGGATGAAGAAATTTTGGGTCCTCTCATCCCGAGTATTAAGGCATGTCTTCAACATCGTCACCAATATGTTCGCAAGAATGCTGCCATGGCTGTTTTCCATGCCCACAGATTACACGGTGAAACCCTCATCCCCGATGGTCCAGAGCTTGTGGACGCCTTCATCAACGCGGAGACTGATATTGGGGCCAGAAGAAACGCATTCCTCATGCTTTACAATGAATCGGAGGAGCTTGCTATTCAATTTCTTGCAAAGAACTTGGACGATGTGGGCAAATTTGGAGACGGTTTTGCCCTGTTGGTGCTTGACTTGACCAGAAAGGCCTGCCGTCGTGACCCCAACCAAAAATCACGATTTGTTCGGGTGTTGTTTCAAATGTTGTCCGCTGAATCTCCCGCTGTATCCTACGAGGCGGCTTGGACTCTCATTTCTCTCTCCAGCTCTCCCACCGCTGTTCGTGCTGCGGCAGTTACGTACACCACCTTGCTTAACTCCCAGAACGATAACAATGTCAAGATGATTGTTTTGGAACGACTCGAAAAGTTGAAAGGAAAACACTCGAAAATTCTACAAGAACTGCTTCCAGATATTCTTCGTGGTCTCTCGTCGCCTAATCCTGATGTGTGTGAGAAGGTGTTGGATGTTGCAATGGCTCTAGTAACTTCCAAAAATGTCGCTGAGGTTGTCACCACTCTCAAAAGAGAGGTGGGCAAGACCACTCAAGAAAACTCCGACTCATCGGAAGAAAAGGGCAAGGTTTATCGTAACATGCTTATCCAGGCCATCCACGGGTGTGCTGTCCGCTTCCCTGATGTTGCCGAAAGTGTGGTCCATACGTTGATGGACTTCTTGTCTTCCGACGGAGGAATGCAAGTCATCATTTTTGTGAGGGCTATTGTGGAGAAGTACCCTGATCTTCGGCCTGCGATTTTGACTAAGCTAGTCAATACTGTGGATGAGGTTACTAACACCAATGTGATGTGCGTTTGTCTGTGGATCCTTGGCGAATACTGTGAGACTTCCGAAACGGTGAAGGATGCGTATGATGTGATCACGGAACAGCTGGGGGAGGCGCCCTTCATTGTTCAAGCAAAAGAGAAAAAAGCTCGAGAAGAAGCTGCTGCTGAGGCCGCAAAGGGTCCCAAAATGGTTACGAAGAATGTTGTCCTCGCAGATGGAACTTATGCGACGCAGACAGTGTATTCAGAACCCAAGGTCAACCCAGCTTTGGACAATACCCCCAATTTGCGTAAAATGATCGTCGGTGGTGACATTTTTCTCGGATCTGTCGTTTCATCTTGTCTCACAAAGATGTGTTTGCGCGCAAGTGATGTTGGGCTTGACGCATTGACTGTGAAATCAATGACCGTGAACTCTTTGCTGACCATGTGTGGCATCGTGAAGATGGCAGAAGTTACTGTATCGGCTCAGAAGTCCAGTCTTGCTGATTGCAGTGAGCGCGTTACTCTTTGCTGCAGAGCTCTGTTGGATCCTAAGGCGAATGCTATATTGAAACAAACTTTGCTATCTGAGGGTAAATCGAGTTTTGCTATCTTTTTAAAGAGTGTCCAAGACAAGGAGGGCAAGACCAAAGAAGAGTCCAAGGATGATTCTGTTTCTACCCAGGCAGACGATTTGATTCACTTCCGACAGCTGAAGTCCTTAACCGCTCAAGCTGGGGATCTTGATCTTGATGACGGCAGTGACCTTGCCAGGGCCACTGGCTATGCTGATGGCAATTCTCTTTTGACAAACGAATTAAGCCATGTATATCAGCTTAGTGGCTTCGCAGATCCCGTTTATGCTGAAGCATTTGTGACTGTGCACGATTATGATATTCTTCTTGAAATCTTGGTCATCAACCGCACCCCCAACACTCTCGCTAATCTCACCGTTGAGCTCAGTACCATGGGGGATATGAAGATTGTCGAAAGACCTCAAAGCCACACTATTGGACCGCTCGATCAAATAAATATCCGTGCTAGTATCAAAGTTTCGTCAACTGAAACTGGGCACATTTTTGGAACAATCGTGTATGAGGATGCTTCGACCCAAGAGAAGGGTTACATTAATTTGAACGACATTCACATGGACATTATGGATTACATTCGCCCAGCTACTTGTACTGACGAGGTATTTAGATCGATGTGGGCAGAATTCGAATGGGAAAATAAAGTTGCCATCACGACTTCCATTGGTGATCTGATCGAATTCCTGGATCACATCGTATCATCAACAAACATGAACTGTCTAACACCATTCGATAGGAATGAAAAGGGCAGTTTCCTGGCTGCAAATTTGTACGCGAAAAGGTAAGTTGATCTCCTGTCTGTTTCGCTCTTGGTCAACCCTGGTTCGTGTTAGATGCTGTTTGTGAAGTGACAGTTGTCTGTTAAATCCATGGGGATATAGATTCTTTTGGTCTTGGACGCCGCCAAGGCGTTCTCGATACCACTGAGCACTTTTTGCAAACCACTGACTGGCTTTTTTACCAGAATTTTGGTATCATAGAGCTCTTACATCTAACGCTATATTTGTATTGTTCCTTGCTTTCTAGTGTTTTTGGCGAAGATGCACTTGTCAATGTATCTGTTGAGAAGAAAGATGATAATGATGGCAAACTTGCAGGTTACATAAGAATCAGGTCAAAGACTCAGGGTATTGCGTTGAGTCTGGGTGATCGAATCACGAGTGTGCAGAGAGGCTTACCCCCTAACAAAAACGAGTGAAGGTGATGCGCTGCGTTGCGCTATGTGGTAGTTGGGTGTTGGTGATTATCATCTCTGTTTCACAGATTAGATAAAGTTTATTGTCTTCAATATTTCTATTCTTATGTATACCAATCAATTATAATTAACTATTGTTTCGTCCAGGTCAAATAGCCACAGTTCTCTATTCAAATCAGGTGATTGCGTTGACCATTCCAATGATTCATCATATGTCTGTTTCATTAAGTTAAGAAATGAATCTCGTTGTGCTCTATCTGACTGGGCAAAAACCCAAACTCTTCGTTGTCTGTCACTTTGGTTACTATTGTTTTTCGAAAGCAATGATTGTACATGAAATGCAGCCCCTTCAGCCACTGTTCCTGACTCAAATACATCAGACAGTATGTACAGATCTGCATCAGGTAAGTCAGATGTTTGTCTAGAAGTCAAATCAAATTTCTGAGTACGGAATCTGTTGTCGACAAGGTACCCTTGCTCTTTAGCTGCTGCTTCGACCATCTCGAGCGCGATTTCGTCTATATCAGTTGCAATAACTTCTGCACCTTTCTTTGCAGCAGTTAGAGATGGCAATCCTGGGCCGCATCCTAATTCGCATACTTTCCAAGAATGATCCATATGTTGTTCAATAATTGAAGCAGCTATCCGTGATGAAGGCCACACTTGAGTGGCAAGAAAGTTCGTCCCGCTTGGAAGAGTTGTACTTTCTTTCGAGCTTTGGTCATCATCATCATCATCAATATCATGTAGAGGTGGAGATAGGCTGAATGCATAGCACCATGAAGAATTTGTGTCATCTCTCCGAAGAGGAACAGGAATCACATTTATTTGGCTTCCACAAGAGAGAGTTAGAAGCCTTTGATGAGCAGAAACGATCATTATGAGTAGTGGAGGAGAGCTAAGAAGTGAATAATCATCCCCCCATCAGATAAGTATGGTGCCTCAGCAGCAGCATCAAGTATTGCCTATTTTTCACTCTTGACCTTGACCTCCCTCTCTCTTCTCTCACTCTCCCCTCTCCCATATGTTTGATAGGTTGCGAGTTGCTCACCATCACAACTATCAGAGTGCAATGTGCAATGGTTCTGATGGTATCATACTTAGTACGATGATGATATCCTCCTATCTAACATGGACGCTGAGGGAGATCGTTCTTCCTTTGCCGCTGGGAATCATTCTCTCTGCAATAACCGAGCGGCTCATTAGACGCAATGGTAGTCCATTCGCTCTGTTGAGAAATGTTGCCATCAAATTCATTTTGGCCTTAGTCTCCGTATCCTTCTTCTCGTGTAATTTACTACTTTTAGTTGGAGTTATACTTGGATCAGTTCTACAACCAGTTGGTCTTACTGGGGGCATTGCAACTGGCAAATCAACTGTATCTAGTCTGATGCAGCAAGACACAGACAAGGATGACAATAATAATGATATTGTGGAAGAATTCGTCATCATAGATGTTGATGGAATTGCTCATGACATCTTGTTACCCAACAAGTTGGGAAATGATTCTGTATATGATCGGCTCGTGTCTGAGTTTGGGAAAGGCATATTGGTGGAAGACAAGGGAAGCAATTCATTTGCACCTAACATTGATCGCCGCAAACTTGGAGACATAGTGTTTCAAGATCGGCAAAAACGAAGGAAACTAAACTCCATCACTCATCCAAAAATCATCAAAATTATGTTGAAACGCATAGTTCTTGAGGGCTTGAACCTAAAACAATTATTTGAGAAATCAACAAGGCGTAGAAGTCGACGCCGTGTGGTTTGTGTCGATATACCGCTACTTTTCGAGGGAGGGTTACCTATGCGTTTACTCTTTGGAACAATCATCGTGGTGACATGCAAACCAGATATACAGTTAGAGCGCTTACATAAACGCAATCCAGATTTAACGATAGAACAGTGTCGTCACCGTATAGCAAGCCAAATTCCTGTGCAAGAAAAGGCACGCAAGGCTCAAGTTGTGATTCATAATAATGGGGACATTAGATCTTTGAAATGCCAAGTGCAACAAATAAAAGCCGATGTTGGAGAGAAAGTATGTAGCAAACAATATCGTGGACTAGAGTTATCGTGGCTGCTACTTGGTATAATGGTCATTGATTTGTTGAAGAGATACACTATTCTGTTGGACTTGGAAATGCTGCATTACATACTCAGAGGCTTCACAGCCAGGCCATGATTGGCACACTTCTTGGTCCCAGGACCTCTCGAGTCAATTGAACAAAATAAAGCATCACATCAATCTTATTTCAACCCTAGTATTGAGTTTTACTTCGATACAGAAGATTACAGTTGTTGAGTATTGCTATTAATGGAGAGCCTGTTCGGTGTGAGGATAGAAACAGAATAGATGTGAGTATCGCTAGGTTCACTACTCGATACCAGCTCATCTATACTTCTCGAGCGCTTACGATTACGATAGGAACGGGAACGGTTCACTGAAATCATTCAAGTTATACATGTCCTCGATCTTGACCAACTTGTCCTCACGGAGCTCTTTCTCGAGTTCTCGGATCTGTCGTCGGATCTCGTCCTCCGACACTCCTAGCTTCTTCTTGACATCGGCAAGAGAATCATCATTGGAAAATGAGTCTTGTGCAGTAGCAATCTGTTTCGCGGTAAGTGGTTCTCCCAGCTCAGGCACAGGAGTCCATTGAGTGTGCCCACTCTTTTTATTGCATTCCTTGCACTTACAGCAGAAGTATACCTTCTTACCTCCTTTCTTGGTCTTCCCAGCAATTGTCCATTTCTCTCCCTTGCAACCTGAGCCTGTCATGTTATTTTCGTGTGTACATTCAATCAAGTAAATATCCAGCCCTTTGTTGACTGCGTCTTGCAACCTCTTCATCTGCATTACATTGCCTCCGGCATGACTTGCGACTCGACTAGCGTGATCCAAGAATCGAACAAGGGCAGAATTCTTATCTCCAAACTGCTCGAAGACGGTAGTCGGAGGTGCATCAGGATCGACTGCATTTTTTACTCTAGAGTAAAAAGTAGTACAATTGCGAAGCTTGGTACCAAGATGGTTTTGTCTCAACGGGTCGTAGAGCGTGCAAGGATGTGGAGGAGGATGATATTTGCCCTCCTTAGCCGAGATGATTTGGTTTGTGTCCAAATCAGGAAGGACTTCTTGTACCGCTGCCGATGCCAACTGTAGCTACTTCGAATACGACAGATAGGACACTCTTCCACTCTTGCATAATTTCATTTGCAATATCGATTCCAACCGATTCCGCAAGTGTAGATCCGTATGGAAAGGCGACGGGATGAGCATCAAGTAAAACCATTGAAAAATATATGGGATCAGTCAATGCGAGTCTTGCGAACTCTAACGTACGACAGACAAGTGTGTCTTCTTCTGAGTGTGTAGCAGTAAAGCAGCTTCTCCCATGTGCATGAAGAGGTTTGCCCTCTTCTAGAGTCACATAGCACAGGACCAAACTGACGAGGTCGGCATCTTCATCTAAACCAAGTGGGAGGCTTGGCCTGTTCGGAACCACTGGGTTACCATTCTTGTACTTGAAATTCTTCCTACTGAACCAACGAAAGTATGTGTCGACTGCGTGATAAATCTTTCTTACGCCTTCGTGCTGAATTGAACTTTCGTCGACTGGCTTGTGAGAGTGTTTGAGCTTCTCTCTTGCTGGCATATCAATACCTAGATCATCAACGCAATCTCGGAAGTCGACGGTTGCTGGTTCGCTACCGATCGATGAGGCAGCTCTTCGTGGTTTCTTCTTGTTGTCGTCGGAAGGAAGCGAAGGACGTGTGGCGTTATTCACTCGATTGGTGTTATTGGTCAAGTCATCGAATGCCTTGGCCTTGCGTTTGTTTCTGTCGTCAGGCTTGATGGTGATGGCTCCTGCCTTGGCATGAGGAGAGGATGAAGGTGGCGAAGACGAACCGCTACCGCTAACCTCAGGTGAAGCATCAGATGGACTAACAGAGTTGGCTACTGCATTGATCTGGTCGCTAATAGTCGATATACGATTTGGAGGTGGTATGCCAGTGTGTATTTGCGTAATAGATTCATACGCCATCGTCTGATGGTCATTGAGACCGTCATCACAGCTAGTTACATGGACGTTACAACCGACGAAGCTCAATGTTACTGTTGCAGCAGTTGCAGCAGCAATAGACAGTGTGGAGTAATGATGATCATTTTTCGGAGGGTGAATGGTAGTGTGATAGAAATTTTATTGCACGATGCTGTGGTAGGAGACGGACGAGGACGAGGAGAACGTTGGCTAGATTGAATTGGCTGCACTGTCGCGCCAAACGTAGCGCCCAACCTAGACAATGATTGTCGAGACAATTGTCTACTGGAAGCACATACGGCTGCGGTCATTGCATTGTTGATACTCAAGAGAAAAAATGGAGAAAGATTTCTCTGTTTGAAGCCAGTGTGAAGTGGCGGAGATCGACAATCAGGCCGAAGAAGAGCGTTTAAAATTATTTTTTGCTTGGGGTCCTACTCTCACAAAGAGAAAAGAAGATGAGGTGAACGACAACCAAGAGTTCTATGAACAATGGTCGACAAAGACGACCCTTCAAGTTTCTGGAATGATCCAAGGGTCAATTTCGTCGTTCAATGTATCCAATCGACGCATACCAAGCTATCGCCAGGTGCGAAATTCGATAAACTCTTTCGAACCGAAGCCACATGGTGAGTTTGATTTTCCATTTTCCTTCTTTTTGTTCTACGCAGAGTGCCCACCAGTCTGGCCAATACCTGCAATCAATTTACTCAACCACTCCACGTTCCATCTTCCCATATTTGTCACAGTGAAATCTTGGAACAATTCTTTTCCAGTGGTTCTTTAAAATGCATATTGATACCAGAAAACATGAAAATCGTCGCAGCGATGCCCAATCGGCTGCCAAAAATGAAGTGTTTGGCCATATCGAAGACTGTAGACGAGCTCACAATTGACAATATTCGATCGGCAACATTCATTGCCGAGATAGGTGGGATGTCGTCGTTCGAACATCTCGAGCTTGTGTCAAAGAATGTGTTATTCCCAGTGTTATCAAATCAAACCAACAAGCTGAATTGGGGTGAACTGACGAGTCAAGAGATTACCGATTGTTTCCATTCCTTCATGTCATCATCAACCATCTTGTGCGGACACATGAAGGCAGAGACGAGGCTCCCAACACCACTGTTTGAAGATAAAGACAAGTCATCATCTGTCGAGAAGAGTAGTCGGTTATCATTGCTAGAAGGTACCATCCTCACATGGACAAAGCAGATCAAGAGTGTTCTGAAGCAAGATCCAGAGGCACAACTCAAGCTTGGGATGCATCCAACACCTGACGTCGAGATTGCCTTTTGGAGGAAGAAGTCGAAGAACTTGAATTCTATTTTCGAACAACTCCAAAGCCCAGAGGTTCGTCGCATACTCCGAGCGTTGGATGAAGCTCAATCAACGTACTGCACGGCTTTTGCTAGGCTGTGCAAGGAGGTGTATACGGCACGGCTTGAAGCCAATGATAACGTGAAGCACCTGAATACTCTTGAGAAGTGGATCAATAAGTTGAACGAGGATGACTTTGGTAATCTCACCACTGTGTTTACACCTATGCTTCACATTCTTATGCTTATTTGGAAGCACTCCAAGTACTACAACACTCCAAATCGGCTCGTGGTGTTGGTTCAGGAAATGTGCAATTCAATTATTGAGCAAGCTTGTCGATCCGTCTCTGGCGAGCAAATCTTTTCACTCATTGACAATGAGGAAGCCAATGTCGCTGTGGAAGAGTTGTCTACAGTGCTAAAGGTGTGTGGAAAGTTCAAGAAAACGTACCTTGATTACAAGGCTAAAGTAGCGACCGAGTGCGAACATGAATGGAATGTCCATAACGGTGCTCTATTCGCTCGTCTTGACTGCTTTACGGAGAGATGTCACGATGTCTTGGACATGACGCAGACCATTATCCAATTCTCCAAGCTTGCCAAAGTAGAGATTGGTGGTACCAAAGGTACTACGCTCACCGCGACCATCCAACAGATCCAGAGAGACTTTCAAGGTTCCGTCGATGCAATTAAGAGTCTTGAGTACGATATAATGGACATTCAAGCCACGCAATTCGATGGTGAATATTCCGCATTCCGCAAATTCGTCAAGGAAATTGAACGTCGCCTTGGGGCTGTGATTGGTCTAGCATTGGATGACTGTGAGACAATCTATGGGCGCTTCCAGTTGGTCGATACGTTTGATAGGAAACTGCTAGATCGTCCCATCATCCAGGATGAAGTCGAAGTCAAACAGATCCATCTGATTCAATCCTATGGCAAAGATCTCAAAATAGTTCAGGATGAATTCATCAAGTACCGAAGCAGCCCTCCCAAGGATACAATGCAAAATCTACCTCCCATTGGGGGTGCGTTGACGTGGTGTCGTGGTCTTGTAGCTCGTGCCAAAATCCCCATGGAAAAGATGAGGGAGCTGGATCGTAACATACTTGATCGTGAGGAAGCCAGGGAGGTGATGAAAGCCCAAAAGGCCATCATGTCGACCTTGCTTGATTATGAGAAGCAAAAGATTGAGGAATGGGGTGGTGATGTTGACGCTACGTCGAGCGCTACACTTGGTCTTCCACTACTACAGCGATCCGAGGGTGATCGTCATCTTGTGACCAATTTCGATCCAGCGCTTGTTCGTCTGTTGCGTGAGGTGAAGTACTTTCTCCTTCTCGATCTTCCCGTGCCCGACTCGGCACTTCAGATATTTCAACAGTCAGATACCTTTCGTTCATGGACGGGGAATTTAGATCTCATTGTGGGCATGAACAACGCCGTTCTGAGCACTATGCTCCCCGTCGAGAAGCCTCTTGTTGTGCCATACTTGGAAAAATTTGACCTTGTGGTTCAACCTGGCCTCGAGTCTTTGAACTGGCAATCTCCCGGGGTCGAAGAGTTCATCCAAGATTCTATGGAAAATGTTAAAGTTGTTCATGGAATACTGAAGACTATGAAAGATAATCTCGCGGGCGTGAGAGATATTATTGATCAGTGGGAACGCCCCATGATTGAACGGAAGACAAAACCTATGGAGAAGGAGGAGTTTGAACGAACGTTCAAGTCACTTTGTAACACCAACTATGCCGAAATTAAGGAGTCGGGGAATGAAATTCATCGCTACCTGGAGGAAACCAAAAACGCTCTACAGATGTCTTCCTCATCTAGCACATCAGCGGACTGGACATGCTACCTCGAATTTGTCAACGATTTAGTTGTGAAAGGTCTCACGGCATCTGTTATGGCTTCGTTCAAGTTTCTGTTGGATCAAATCGATCCGGTGTCAATTCAGAAGGAGGGGCGACTTCCATTGTTCGAAATTATGCTTGATTTGAACAGCACCGATGGTTTACTTTTCCAGTCACCCCTAGGAAATGTTGACGACAAGACTGGTATGTCAGATCTAATTGACAATGTTGTTGGCTCAATTTTCCATATATCTACACTGTTCAAGAGAGTAGATTCTGAGGGGACTTATTTGAAGGAGATCCAATCTGATTTAGCTACCACCAGCGTGCTGTCTACGCTCTCAGATACGATTGCTTTCAATGATAAGAAATGTCTTGAGTTACAGAACGACTTTCACAAGTACTCTCACTTTTGGACGACTGATCTGACTTCTTACTTCAAAGACTTTTGCAAGGACGCTACCATTTCAACAGAGCATGGATCCAATCTTTTGGATTTAACAAAGTTTGAGAATGCCATCCAACAATGCATCGATGCCCAGACGGAAGTAGCCAAGGCCAAGTCTCCCGTTGACATTGGCTGGCTACGAATCGATGTCACGCCCGCGAAGCGGCAGGTATCTATCTTTGCAACCAAGTGGATCAACATGTACACGTCGCATATGCGCGAATCGATCACTACTACGCTTACAGATCTTCATAACTTCATGCAGTCAGTAACTGATGGATTGAAACGCGAGATTACAGAAGACTGTGACGAAAGCAACGATGAATTGATGGCTGTCATGACTGTGATTCGTGACGTGAGGAAGAAAATGGAATCTGTTCCAGAACTCTTTGCCCCTCAGAAAGATTGCGTCCAAATCCTTCGCCGTTATGGTGTTGATGTTTTGAATGATGAGGTTGCTGGCAAGAAACTTCAAGATTTCCTTGAGGAGATTCCTCTTGCCTGGGATGCCGTCGTGAAGAAGACAATTCGAAAGAAGGAAGATATCCTGCCGATGCAAATGGCGGCTGTCGACTCACTCAAGAATGATCTGGATCAATTTTACCTTTCCATTAGGGAGTACCGGGGCGACTTCAGGGCTAACGCACCGTTCAAATTTCAAGGAGGTTGTGATAAAGCCTTTGTCGCCATTGAGTCATTCTCGAAGAAACTCGATCAAATTGAAGTACAAGTGGATCAGTTCCGCGAGCTTGAGGACTTGTTTGAATTGCAACCAACTGCATATGTCGAGATTGGAGAAACGCGTAGTGAAATCAAACAACTCACTCAGCTATGGGAGTTCAAACGCAATGTAGATGAAAATTTTGGAGAATGGAGGACAGAGTTATGGGCAGACGTTGATACGCTGAATCTAGAAGACCAGAACAAACGCCTTCGAAAGCAGCTGAAAGAGAAGGGGAACGCTTACCCATCAATGAAAGGTTGGCAAGTATACAGGGATATTGATGAATCTCTCGTCGTGATGGCTACAGTCTTGCCCCTCGTTCATGACCTGCATTCCGATGCCATCAGGACACGTCACTGGGCAGCGCTGGCACGAGTTTGTAATGTCAAGGCAGTGAACCCAACAGATCCAACGTTTACTCTCCATGACATGCTTACGCTTCAACTCCATCGTCATAAAGAGGGTATTGAAGAAATCGTAGAGACGGCAATGAAGGAGCTAAAGATTGAAAACAAATTGATTGAGATTGAAGGAGTCTGGGCGGCCATGGAGCTTGATTATGTAACGCACAAGGATACTGGCGTGTATGTACCTCGACCGAGCGAGGACGTTGTAGAAAGCATGGAGGCTCATCAAATGGAGCTGCAGGGTATATACGGAATGGGGAAGTTTATGGAATACTTCAAAGATCGAGTTGTACAATGGCAGAGTGATCTGAGAATAGTGGACGATACGCTGCGGATGTGGATGACTGTGTCGCGTGCATGGGCTTCATTGGAATCCATCTTTTTAGCATCAGCCGACATTCGTGCTCAGCTTCCCGACGACACGAAACGATTTGAAGAGATTGACTCTGATTTTACAGAATTGATGAAGGAGGCAGTGATGGAAGTGAATTGTGTCAAGGTATGCTCCGTCGAGGGTCGCTGCGAGGCATTGAAGGGGATGAGAATGAAACTCGAGATGTGCCAAAAGTCGTTACATGAATACCTTGACATCAAGAAGAAAATTTTCCCTCGATTTTACTTCGTTTCATCTGTGGCACTCCTCGATATGCTTGCAAATGGAACGAATCCGCCAAAAATTATGCCCTATCTTGGTGACTGCTACGATGCACTTGCCAACCTCAAGTTTATTACCCTCGAAGATGGAAGTCAGAGTGACAAGACTGTGGATACCATGATTGCCAAGGATGGAGAAGAGGTGCCTCTTTACGAAGACTTTACAATGGAGGGTGAGGTTGAGGCGTACCTCAATCGACTGACGGAGGCAATGAGAAAGTCTCTCAAGGTCATTCTTTCCGATGCCGTCGAAAAGGCTGTCAATTGGGAAATTGATACTCCTCGTCACGAGTGGTTGTTTGATTACCCCGCACAGCTGTGTATCACGGGCACACAAATTTACTGGACGGATGAAACGCAGATGGCATTGGAAGAGTATGAAGGAGGACAAGAAGATGCAGTGAAGCGTTATCTGCAGGTTTGCAACAACCGCTTGTCGGCACTCATCCAACTTGTTTTGGGCGAACTTTCATCTGCGGATCGGACTAAGATCATTTCTCTTATTACAATGGATGTACACTCCCGTGATGTTGTTGATCGCCTCATTGCGCAGAAAACGGAGGGTCCGAATGCCTTCGCTTGGCAGCAGCAGCTACGATTTGAATGGGACCAACCCTCTCACGATGTGAATGTGAAGATTTGTGATTTCTCCTGCAAATATTTCTACGAATGGGTCGGTAATACGGGTCGTCTCGTGATCACTCCGTTGACAGATCGTTGCTACATTACACTCACTATGGCACTGAAGCTATACCTTGGTGGAGCCCCCGCAGGACCTGCAGGGACGGGCAAGACTGAGACAACCAAGGATCTAGCTCGAGCTCTTGCCATCCCATGCTACGTATTCAACTGTTCTGATCAAATGAACTTTCAGTCAATCGCTGATATTTTCCGTGGTCTTGCGCAAACTGGTGCCTGGGGATGTTTCGATGAATTCAATAGAATCCCCATCGAAGTTCTATCTGTTGTGGCGACGCAAGTCAAGACAATTCAAGATGCAATTGTCAAATTTTCTGTGCCCGAGAATAGGGACGAGGAATTCCAATCCTTACCTGCAGGGACGCCGCCCGTCAAAGTGGGTTACTTTGACTTTATGGGCGATACTATCTCTCTCATCCCTACTTGTGGATTCTGGATTACGATGAATCCTGGCTATGCTGGTCGTACTGAGCTACCAGAGAATCTCAAGGCTTTGTTCCGGTCATGTGCAATGATTCGGCCAGATATGAAATTGATCCAAGAGAACATGCTTATGGCTGAGGGATTTCAAACGGCACGAGCACTGTCGGTCAAGTTCAATACCCTGTACGAACTTTCATCTGCCTTACTTTCAAAGCAACCACACTACGATTGGGGACTTCGTGCCGTGAAGTCTGTACTACGCGTGGCTGGGGGTATGAAACGAGCCAATCCGAATCTGGACGAGAACCAAGTCCTACTGCGTGCTTTGCGTGATTTTAATACACCCAAGATGCCTCTCCATGATATTCCGATATTCCTTCGGTTGGTTAATGACCTATTTATGGGTCTTACTGTGGATTCAAAAGTTGATGATGATCTTAAAACCAAAATTACTCGCGTGGCCAAGGAACGAGGTTTGCAGTATGATGAGATGTTTGTTAATAAAACTTGTAACTTTCAAGAGCTATTGGATGTTCGTCATTCAGTTATGCTACTTGGTCCAGCTGGTTGTGCAAAGACAACAATTTGGAAGACGCTACAGGGTGCACACAACCTTGATAAGCCTAAGCCCACCTGTGTGGCCGAGACGGTTAATCCCAAGGCAGTCACTGGTGATGAGCTGTATGGATACATGACGTTAGCTAAAGATTGGAAGGATGGCGTTCTTAGCATTATCATGAGAGGTATGAGTAAAAACTTTGCCGACCAAGGATTCCATGACTATCAAACGTACAAATGGGTTGTGTTAGATGGAGACATCGATGCCGTGTGGATCGAATCGATGAACACGGTGATGGATGATAACAAGGTCCTCACACTAGTATCCAATGAACGCGTACCGCTATCTCCATCCATGAGGATGGTGTTTGAAATCAATTCATTGAAGAATGCCACTCCTGCGACCGTCTCTCGAGCTGGTATCTTATACATCAATGAAGTCGATGTCGGTTGGAGACCGCTCGTAGAAACATGGGTTCAGAGTCGAGAAAGTGTCACCGAGAAGAATAATCTTCCATCTCTGTTTGATCGATACATTGAAGCTCTCGTGGAAATGACAAGAAGGGGATACAAAGAAGTGACGTCCATCCGTCTCATCAACAAGGTTAGCACACTTATTTACTTACTCGAGGGAATGCTCCCATTAGTTCCTGAAGGGAAAGTTACTCCTGAAACTATTGAATCGGTCTTTACATTTTCGGCAATGTGGGCTTTTGGAGGTCCAATGATAATTGACAAGTCGGGAGACTACAGGAAAAAGTTCTCCGAAGACTTTGCATCTACATTCGGTGTGAAGTTTCCAAAGGAGGGGACATGCTTTGATTATTTGTACGATCCCACCCTAGGAGAACACGTCCAATGGCAATCGATGGTGCCTAAACATGCGTCCGTCCCAATTGGAATGAAACCTGGCGAAACGCCTTTCAATGAGCTCTTCGTTGAGACTGTCGAGACAGTACGCATTACGTACCTACTTGACAAATTGGCTAAGAATGGTAAATACGCCATGCTTGTGGGTAATGCCGGTACAGGAAAGACAGAAATTATCAAGAATTATCTCAATTCTTTAGATAAGGATGCTGATGGTATGTTGAGCAAGAACATTGTTATGTCGTACTACACGTCGTCCTCGACGCTGCAAAATGAGATGGAGGGTTATATTGATAAGAGATCGGGGAATATCTTTGGCCCTCCGATGGGGAAGAAAATGGTCTTTTTCATTGATGATATGAATTTACCATATGTAGAGACTTATGGTACTCAAAACTCTATCGCATTACTCACGCAACATATGCAGTATGGCTCGATATTTGATCGGAATGACTTGGGAATGAGGAAGAATCTCGTGGACATACAATACATTGCAGCTATGAATCCAACTGCTGGGTCGTTCGAAGTATGTGAACGCTGCCAGCGTCACTTTGCAACATTTGCAGTTGCTATGCCATCTCAGTCGGATCTAACTACTATCTTCACGAGCTTGTTTGGCGGGCATCTCATCAACTTTCAACCCGTAATGCAAGAACTGACGAGTAAAATTGTCGACACTGCCATTCAACTACATGATGCCGTGAGCACGAAATTCCTCCCATCTGCTGTCAGGTTCATGTACAATTGGAATATGAGAGAGCTCACTAACATTTTCCAGGGCCTGTGTCATGCAAAGGGTGACTACTTTATCAAACCAAGTATGCTTGTGAAACTATTTACCCATGAATCTTATCGTGTCTATGCAGACCGCCTAGTTACTGAAGATGAAGTGGAAGTGTTCAACGGTATCTTCACGGATATTGTGAAGAGGAACCTCCCAATGGAAGAGGAGGAAGTGGTGTGCGAGCAGAGCAATGTCTTTACAAACTTTGTTACGACAACTGACGGTTCGTATCTTCCAATCCCATCCATGGATAAATTGAAGTCTGTCCTCGATGCGAAACTTGTTGAATACAACGAGAGCAATGCAATTATGGATCTAGTTCTGTTTGAGCAAGCGATACTTCATGTTACGAGGATCAATCGAATTCTTCAGAATCCAGGTGGTAATGCCATGTTGATTGGAGTTGGTGGGTCGGGAAAACAAAGCTTGTGTCGTCTGGCGGCATTTATTAGTGACTTTGAAAATCGACAGATTGCAGTTACATCCAGCTATAGTGTTGAAGATTTGAAAGAAGAGCTTCGGTCAGTATACATGGCCGCGGGTGTTAGGAATAAACCCACCGTCTTCCTCATGACTGACTCACAAATCGTCAATGAGCAATTCCTTGTGTACATCAATGGAATTATCACCAGCGGTTGGATTCCCGATCTGTTCCCGAAAGAGGATATCGATAACATACTCGGCTCGATAGCAAACGAAGCAAAATCTAATGGTATTCCTGACAACCCAGAAGCGAGAATGAACTTTTTCATTTCCAAAGTGAAGAGGAACTTACATGTCGTCTTGGCGTTTTCACCCGTTGGTGATACATTCCGAATCCGCGCACGTCGCTTCCCTGGTCTTGTCAATAATACTGTTATTGACACCTTCCATCCTTGGCCCCGTGATGCATTGGTGAGTGTTGCAGAGCGCTTCCTGGAAGATGTTGAAATGAGTGGATCCGCGGACGTCAAAAAGAGTCTCTCACTGCACATGGCAGAGGAACATTTGAGTGTGGCAAAGATGTCGCAATACTTCTTAGAGTCACAGCGTCGGTACAACTACGTCACTCCGAAGTCATTTTTGGAACTTATCGCTTTCTTCAAGTATTTGCTTGGAAACAAACAGGCAAATTTGCAACGCCTTATCGATCGTCTCGATGTTGGTCTTTCTACTCTTCGGAAGACGTCGCAAGATGTGACTGAATTGCAGAAAGACTTGAAGATTACCATGGAGAAGGTCGAGGAGAAAAAGGTTGCTACTGACAAGCTTATTGAGGAAATGAGCGTCCAGCAAGCAGAGGCTCAGGTGCAAGAAGAAGCGGCCAAGATTGAGGCCAAGAAGGCCAATGATGAGTCCGAAAGGGCAATGGTGATTGAAATCGAGGCAGAGAAGGAATTGAGCGAAGCCAAACCCGCGATGGAAGCCGCCGCTGCCGCGGTTGACTGTTTGAGCAAGGCGATGCTCTCCGAACTAAAGAATCTAAAAAAGCCACCTGCTGGAGTGGACAAGGTTACCAACGCATGTTTGATTTTGATCGAGAAGGAGTATAATCCCAAGAAGCAAAGCTGGAACCGTGCAAAGACAATGATGCAAAATGTCGATGCGTTCAAGGGGAAGCTTGCAGAATTTAGGGGCGAGGACATTACCGAACAAGAGGTTGATCTGATCAAAAAATACGTTGACGACCCCAACTTTACACCCGAAAAGATGGCATCGAAGTCTGCAGCTGCAGCCAATTTGTGTACATGGGTGGTTAACATATTCAGTTTCAATCGAATTTATGTCAAGGTGAAGCCTCTCATGGATTCTCTCCAAGCTGCCAGGGAGAGCAAAACTGCTGCCATTGCTAGTTTGGAGGCAGCACAGGAAAAGGTTGCCCACGTCCAGAGTGAACTGAAAGCCCTCAATGAGAGGTATGAAAATGCTCTCAAGGAGAAGAAGGAAGTGGAAGACCAAGCCAAGGCACTCACTACGCGTGCTGACTTGGCACAACGATTAGTTGGTGGCCTTGCCAGTGAGAATGTTCGTTGGGGAGATGAAATTGAAAAACTCAAAAGCAACTCACTAACCCTTGTTGGCGATTGCATGCTTGCGGCAGGGTTTGTGTCATATGTAGGTGCCTTTGATAAGGAGTTGCGTGAAGAATTGTGGAGGAATCAATGGACCAATGATCTTAAGGATCGAGGTATTCCGATGACGGAGGGTTCTGACCCGCTAGAAGTTCTTTCCAACGAGGGAATGAACTCAAAGATGGTCAGTGAGGGCCTCCCAAGTGATAGAGTGTCGTTAGAAAATGGTTCTATATTAACCAATTGCAAGCGATGGCCATTGCTCATTGATCCGCAAGTACAAGCTATTAAATGGCTCAAGAACAAAGAAGAGGGAAATCTTGACATTATTCAGTTGACGCAAAAGAATTGGCTAAAAGTTCTTACAAACGCAATTACCAATGGTCGATGTGTCATCATTGAGAACATTGGCAACGAAATCGATGCATCGCTTGACCCTATTCTCTCGAGGTCTATCTACAAGAAGGGACGTAGCCTGTATTTGAATCTGGGTGGGGAAGAGGTCGAATACGACCCATCCTTTCAACTATATTTGCAGACAAAATTGAGCAACCCTCACTACAAGCCAGAAATTGCTGCACAGTGTACCTTGATCAACTTCATTGCAACCGAACGAGGATTAGAAGATCAGCTCTTGGCCAAAGTTGTCGAACTAGAGAGGCCTGATCTTGAGGAAAAGGCAAGGGCTCTCACGGCATCTGCCATCAACTACCAACTCCAGCTTGTGGAGCTCGAGGATGAATTGCTCGAACGACTTGCAAATGCACCCGATGATATTTTGAGTGATGTTCCTCTTATTGAAGGATTAGAGGCGACGAAGAAAACCGCACTTGAAATTAATGACGCGGTAGAGAGTGGCAAGATAACGCAGCGTGAAGTGGGAGAAGCTCGTGAAGCATACCGGCCTCAAGCTGCCGAGGGAGCAATGTTATATTTCCTCCTGACTAAACTGTGTGTCATTGATCACATGTACCAATACTCGTTGGATAGTTTCTTGACATTTTTCGAAAAGTCGGTACACAAAGCACCAGCAAGAGAAGACTTGCATGAACGAGTTATTTGTCTGCGTGATTCTTTACGTATGTGCATTTTTACGTGGGTCTCTCGAGGCCTCTTTGAGCGTCATAAGCTCATTTTCTTGGCACAATTGACATTCAACTTGATGAAACGTGGAACAATTGGAAGCGACGAGTGGAACGAAGTTCAATTCCAGTTCCTCATTCGTGCTCCCACGAAGGCTAGTGATCCAAATCCGTTAACATGGCTTCCACAAAATGCGTGGGCGTCCACAGCAGCGTTGGCAGAGCTTGAGGACTTTGGTAAGTTTACTAGTGATTTGGTGGAGGCTGCTCCACGATTCCAAGAGTGGTTCAATGCCATTGCACCAGAAGATGAAAAGCTACCGCTAGATTGGGCAGGCCTAGACAGACATCCGTTCCAGAAAATGTTGGTTGTTCGTTGTCTACGACCAGATCGTATGGCAGCGGCACTAACTAATTTCATACGAAATACTCTTCCCGATGGCCGCTCGTACATTGAATGTGACTCAACTCTCAACAGTCTTGAGATACTAGAGAGTTGTCTTGCCGACTCGACCCCAACCACGCCCATCTATTTCATTCTGAGCCCCGGTGCCAACGTCGTTGCAGACTTGGATAAGAAGGCTGCGGAAAATGGGTTGCAAAAGGGTGTGTCGTACCACAACGTTAGTATGGGTCAAGGTCAAGATGTTGTGGCGATGGCGTGCTTGGAGACGGCGCATCGTAACGGACATTGGGTGATTCTAAACAATGTCCATTTGATGCCCAGATGGCTTGTGGATCTTGAAAAGAAGCTAGACGAATATGCAGCGGAAGGGAGCCATGAAAAGTTCCGTGTGTTCTTGACAAGTGACCCGTCGAATACAATTCCGATCGGCATTTTGAATCGATGTATCAAACTAACAAACGAGCCACCTGCCGGACTGAAGGCAAATTTGAAGCGTGCTTGGTGTTTCTTCCCCAAGGACTACATCGAGGAAGCCGACTCCAAAACCAAGAGTATCCTGTTTGGACTTTGTCACTTCCACTCGGTAATCATGGAACGAAAGCAATTCGGTCCGATGGGTTACAATATGAAGTACCCGTTCAGCATAGGTGACTTGAGAGATTCGGCCACGTGCCTTCAAAATTACATGGATAACAGCACTGGAGGCAAGATTCCCTGGCAAGATCTCAAGTATATTTTTGGAGAAATCATGTACGGAGGTCATATTGTCAATGACTTTGATCGTCTCGTGGCGAATGAGTACTTGAACTTTTACATGAAAGATGAGTTGTTGGATGAAACTGAAATGTTCCCATTCGCCGATGATGAGAAGGGAGTGAGCTTCATGAGTCCTACCCCAACATCATTTGACAAGTACATTGACCACATCGACAAGAACATGACAGGAGATACACCAATTGCTTTTGGATTGCACCCCAATGCTGAGATTGACTTTCGTACTCAACAAAGCTATGCCATGTTCAAGACGCTTGTTGAGCTCCAGCCGAAAGAAGTGTCGAGTGAAGAAGGCACATCATCGCCACAGCAAGTAGCAGAAGCAACTGCGAATGACATACTGGATAAATTTGGTGAAAAGCACTTTGATGTAGAAGAGTTGGCAAGAAGTTTGGATGAGATTGGTCCATATCAAAATGTTTTCATTCAAGAAATGGATATAATGAACGTCTTGTTGAGTGAAATCAAGCGCTCGATCAAAGAGCTTCAGCTTGGATTTGCTGGAGAACTTACAATGAGTGAGTCAATGGAGGGACTAATGATGTCATTATATATGGACCAAGTGCCAGTGACATGGGCTAAGAAAGCTTGGCCGAGCATGTTACCACTTAGTGCTTGGACGAAGAACTTCTCGGATCGTCTCTCTCAGCTAGAGGAGTGGATGCTCAATCCCGAGGAGATTCCAAAGGTGACATGGATAAGCGGTCTTGTAAATCCAACAAGTTTCTTGACGGCTATCTGTCAGGTGACTGCACAAAAGAACCAGTGGGAGCTAGATCGATTGGTGACCTTTACACGCGTTACGAAACTTCTTTCTCCCGACGAAGTTGATGCAAAACCTCGCGACGGTGCCTACATTACAGGTCTAAAGCTTGAGGGTGCAAGCTGGGAGGATGGGGGACTTCAGAAAAGCAAACCGAAAGAAATGTTCTGTGAGATGCCCATCATTCATGTGAGAGCAATAACCAAGGAGAAAGCCAACATTGGAGGTGTTTATAATTGCCCAGTCTACATGACGAAAGAGCGTGGTCCGACGTGGTATTTCAACGCTCAGCTGAAGACAACTTCACCTTCTTCTCGATGGGTACTCGCCGGTGTTGCACTAATTGGCGAGTCATAATATTTATCGTAAACTAAAGCTTCCAACAAAAAACTAGTTTCAGATGAGTCTAATTGAATCTCTGATATATATGATTACAACCCAACCTCCTGAACGAGAGATTATGAGTGCCAAGAAGTAGAGAAAAAATTGAAGGACTAATGATGCTCGTCATCGAGAGGCAAGGCAATGATACCAAGCCAAGAAGATCAACTACTTGAAACTACTTGATAATGCAAGATATAAACACCTTCGGCTTCATGGAGAATAAAGTGCTCTCAACGCTTATCGGCGTAACTTTGCCAATCCTGATGATGATGATGATGATGATGATGAAGAGAACCTTAATGACTTGCTAGAGTTACAGGAAAGATTATCGTCAGAGATGATATTGATAGTTTTCAATGGCACTTGAAGATGAAGTATTGTCTCCTGATGAAAAGAAGGAAGAAAAGAGAGAAATTAAGCCAGAAGCGAAGCTTGCTCCATATTTATTCGTTCAAGAAGAGACATTGGATAATACCAAACGCAGCTTTNGCTTTCCACGTGTCGCGCAGATTCAACCGTCCTCTGAAATCGTGGCTTTAGCTAAGGATCACTGCGTGCCCCTCGCAGAGGTTGACAAAGGAGTATTGAACACGTTGTGTGGGAATAGACCGCATCAAGGGTTCGTTCTAAGATGTGGCGGTTTAAACTTTGAGCAGTTGAGGAGTATACCATCTGCTACAGGTGAAGATGCAAAGAGCAATCCGCTTGTATGGTTAGCGTTGGATGAAGTTGTAGACCCGCAGAACTTAGGGGCATTGCTAAGATCTGTTTACTTCTTAGGCGGCGGCGAGCGAGTAGGCGTGCTTGTAACAGCCAAGAACTCTTCGCCACTTTCACCTACAGTTAGTGCTTCTAGCAGTGGAGCTTTGGAATTCATGACTGTTTACTCCACTTCCAATTTGCCAAAAATGCTGAACAACGCAAAAGACAATGGATGGAGGGTTCTGGGAGCCGCAGCTGAAGTGCCTACAGACAAAAGAAGAGACGACACAGGAGGTAATGATTGGGACATCGACGCTGAAGACGATGGCGATGGTACCACTCAGCAGCAGCAACAACAACAACAAAAGCAGCAATGTTATGAGTTAAATGATGTTGAAACACAAAAGCCAACAATTCTCGTGCTTGGTTCTGAAGGGAGGGGTTTGAGAACGCTTGTAGCTCGAGCGTGTTCATCATTTGTTAAGATACCAGGTGGTGTTTCCCTAAATGATGATGATGACTCCCAAGCTGGGGTTGATTCATTGAATGTTAGTGTAACTGGTGGTATATTGTTGTGGCACTTCCTCTCAGGCGGCCGTACATGAAAACTGAACTAAACGGTATAGAGTATATCAAAGAACTTTTATTTGTTACGAGTTATGAAGATTACTGGGTGTATTGTTATGGCCGCGTGTCTTCCGCACCATTGCAACGGAGACTAGTGCTGATTTCATGCTTCTTTCCCACAGTATACCCGCCAGTGTATGTGTCTGCGTTTTCTCCTCTCTTTTGTCTTGACGATTATTATTTGGGGAAAGAGGAGGGCTGTCACATGGCAGTGGAGGAGAAGGAAGGGGCGAAGGAACAGCATATTGTTCTCGAGTCACAGTCGAAGGACTATGCACGACATCCTCATCCGCTTTCTTTCTGGCAGCCCTGACTATCTTTCGACGGTGCGGTGGAACGGGGAGAACGTTTGAATGAACACAAGCAACGAAGGGTTGATGTTTTGGTCGCCGCAACGCTCTGAGAATCTTCCTACCCTCCAACAAGCATTCTTCTGCGTTGGAGGGATGATCCGCCTTTGGCTTGCTACTCCTCTTATCGAAATGGGCAGGACTTGAAGCACTCGCAGGAGTGCTGTTTCCACACCGATGAGGAGAAATCGATTTGCCACGGGTAGAGAGTATCCTCCGTTGCTTCAGTACATCTTCGCTAGCTCTCATCATCTTATCCGTTGTCTCTTTCACATCTTGTGCACCACTGAACTGCTGTTGGGAAATCGTTGACGAGTGGGGAAGACGTTTCAGTAGCGCGAGTTTACGTACTAATTCCTAAGATATTATCGGACGATAAGAGTAGTAGGATCGACTTCTTGTGAAATAATGTTCAGATTAGATTAAAGATTCTTAAAGCCAATTCCTCTTCTTCATCATCTCTCACTTGATTCCAAATCAAAGGAGAGTGTGAGAACTTGAACTCAACTCAACACACATAATTAGAGTCAAAGAAGGATCCTTCTTACTTTGAGCCTGAGAATCGAGCAATTGCCATCATACCAAGAAGGGCAAATGCAACACTCGAGAGGAGCCATGGAGTCAAATATGGGGGAAGGGGGTCACTATCATTGCTCCTTGCCTCCAAACGAGCTGCCTTGATCCGTGGAGAATGCACGCCATGGTTTGGGCTAGCACTGGGTGACACAGACGAAAAGGACAAGTTTTTGGAGACACTATCAACCACTTCTCGGGGACTGCCTGTAGCTTTGGCGACCTTGTTCTTTAGGTAGACCTCTCTCCTTTCAGCTGCCGAGTTGAGCTTCGTTGTAATATCCTTCATAGTCAGAGATCCAGGAAGGCCACGTGGAGAATGTGCTCTCTTGGTTGAAGATGATCTTGATGCCAAAAAATTGTCTCGGCGTTTCGAAGCACTTTGGAGCTTTTCCTCTATCTCGGCCAATACCAAAGCAGATTCCGTCGAGCCACCACCACCACGAGGAGAAGGGATCTTCTTCTTGGACGCAGATACTACAGCAGCGATCTTTTCTTGCTGTATCTTCTCCTTCCTCACCTCGGCCTTGAGGATGCGGCCTTGTGCCAGCGTACTGATTTCTTTTTGCATCTTCACGTCTTTGTAAGCTGCAGCTTTGGCCTTTTCGGTACGTGTCTGGTCATCCATTCACCTCCTTTTCGAAAGCAAAGCAGTTATCAATAGA
>JALLBI010000019.1:0-34586 GCA_036940125.1 Mediolabrus comicus
GACAGTTTCCGTTCTACACCATTGGCAGTTGAGTAATCCAGGTTCAAATGCTTAGCCAACTGCACTGCAATCTCATATCTGGATACTCGCGTACTCCCTCCAAGATTGTAAAGTCCCACCTGAGAGTTTTCTTTAGTGAGAGCTTTGTTGAGAAAATGTCTGATTGCTCGTAGCACATCTTCTATGTAACAAACAGAACGAAACTCATTTGTAAAATAATCAGTAGGAGTAGCACCTTGTAATCTGCTTTCAATGAATTGCAAAAACGATGGAAATGATCCTTTGCGGCATCCATTTTTCAGTGGTGTTGGACCTCCAAGAATTAACGAACTTCGAAGTATTGTAGACTTGGGATTTGGTGGAGGAATAGACTCCGTATCTGGCATGTACTGACCATCACTAGCCAATTCTCTCTGAGAAAGTAATGATGTCTTCCTACCCAGTAATACTCTTTCAAATGCTAACTTTGTTCTTCCGTACACATTTACTGGAAACGTTTCATCATCTTCTTGGTAATAGCTTTTAGTTCCTTCGTATACTTGGTCAGTGGAAAGATATATTATTGGTGCATGAAATGACAGCAAATTTATAGGACAGTTCACTTTCCAAGCATCAGCTGGATGATTTTCACAATATGCAGGGCTAGAAAGTGCCGCTAAATGAACGATTGCATCCAAATTTGTCCCGTCTATGGCTTGTTGTATTGTTTGAATGTAATCTGATTTTGAAAAGTCAACATTTGGGATAGGCTGAATCTTCACAACAGAAGGATGAAGCTTCTGTTGTTCAAGCAGGTCGTTCAAGTCTCCTTCAAATGTAGGCAAGTTGTTGTATGCAAGGAATAACTCATATGTGCTATCATCAGTCGTGCTATTGATACCCTCGAATGCAAGTGCTGCAAGCAGATATTGACCAACATAACCACTAGATCCTGTAATCAAAATCTTTCGAGGAGGACGATGTTGTTGAGGCTGCTGCTGTCCTTCAACCCATATGCGAGGCTTTTCACCTTTCAAATCAATCTTGGAACCGGCAATAATTTCAGTGTCTGGTGGAAGAATAACCTTGGTCCCTGATTCTAATTTCCTCCAATCATCGACATCGGCGTTGATAATTTCGTAGATGAGACCGCCAGATGTTTCAATATTCATAATATCATCACTTCCACCGGAGCAATCCGGACATAGGAGAAACGTCCCGATCTGATTATTACTCATCCTTACTTTATAATGTTGTGACTATACTACTACTCATCTACCCTGCTTTATTGCCTCTACCAACCACAAAAGTAGGAACAAAGAAGTTTTGTTGCCTCTCTCGCGCCACTTTGGTTACGTAGGAATTAGTAATGATAAGCGCGGCTTGAGGGCAATCTTTGTCTGATGATGTTGCAACAATGGCCTCTCATCGCATGCATCTCCAGTCTCCCTAATGAAAGCAATTTTGGTAGTTTTTGTCTTGGTGGTGGTGGCTTCATGCGAGGCATTAGTGAGTGCATCCACCTCTTCGACATCACCTATCGCCAGTAGGAGTTACTCAACTGCGACGGCACTTAATGCGTCAGCTGCGGCTACACCACCAACAATCAACACACGACAACGATACTGGAGGATAGCAAAAGAGTTGGGTAATCACGTATGGCCTAAAGTTCCACCGAAGAAATGTATAGAAAAATTAGATGATACTATTTCATCAGAACCACATGAAAATCACATCAGCGCAGCAACTCTCAGACGAGATAGGTTGCAAGCGCTCTCGATCCGATATCGAGTAGTTGCTTCTGTGTTACTGATGCTGGCAGGCAAAGGTGTTACAATTGCTGTTCCATTTCTTTTCAAGATGCTCGTAGACATTACTCCCAGTTACGCTGACGGTGCAACAACAGTTTCTTCTCCAGCCATCCTTGCTAATTGTTCGTCATTATCATGTCTATCATCCCTTCCAATTCTCTTGTTGTTGGCGTATGGTATTTGCAGATCACTATCATCTCTGTTCAGAGAGGCAACTAATGCTATTTTCGCACATGTGGCACAATCTGCTATTCGTAGGTTCGGGAGATCTACATTTGATCATGTGCACTCTCTTGACTTACAATACCACTTAAATCGCAACACTGGTGCTCTTGGACGAGTGTTAGAACGTGGGTCGCGGAGTATATCGTTTGCTTTGAATGCCTTGGTGTTCAACACTATTCCCACCTTACTAGAAGTTGGAATAGTCATGGGCATCATGTTTCAAAAATTTGGCTTTTGGGAGGCGGCAACGGTGGCGATGACTATAGTGTGTTACTCAGCATATACAATATTCATCACCCAACGGCGTAGCAGTATCAGGAAAGAAATGATCGGTTTAGAGAACAAGGCATCAGGTAAAGTTAGCGACAGCCTACTCAATTATGAGACTGTGAAATACTTTTCCAATGAACAGCATGAGGGCCAGACTTATGAAACAACATTGTTGGAGTATCAAAAGAAGGCGCTGAAGGCGGCTAGGAGTTTATCTGCTCTCAACTTTGGCCAAAATGCAATATTCTCTTGTGGATTAATGATTATTATGTACTTGACTTTGCGTAATATCAAGTCTGGGGTAGCTACTGTAGGCGATTTGGTGTTAGTCAATGGATTACTGTTCCAATTGAGCGTTCCCTTGAATTTCATCGGATGGGTGTACCAAGAAGTAAAGCAGGCCTTCATTGAGTAAGTGTATTGTCTTGTATGCTGATCAAAAAGTCAATTTATTGTTCAAGTCTCTAATATCCTTCACGCAAAACCTTTTGAAGCATGGAAGCGATGTTTGATCTTCGTGATACCAAGCCCGAGATCAACGATGACCCGAATGCCGTAGAATATGTTCCTTCTAGAGATGGGACGACGATACAGTTTGATGAGCTTGAGTTTGCTTATGATTCATCAGAAGCTGTACCATTGACGGGAGGAGGAGGGAGTCTACTTCATGAAGAACAATTCACAAAGAGACGGCCAATCTTGAAACAGACTTCATTCACAATACCTCAGGGCAACACAGTCGCAGTTGTAGGCGAGAGTGGTTCTGGGAAATCAACTTTGCTTAGAATGCTCTTTCGTTTTTACATTCCTGATAAGGGATCTATTAGCATCGGAGGAAAGGATATCTCTTCATACACAACGGAATCCTTACGAAAAGCAATAGCTGGTCCCTCAAGATGTTGTACTCTTTAACGACTCTATAGGTTACAATATTCATTATGGCAATTTGAATGCGTCGTGGGATGACGTGATTGAGGCATCAAAGAAAGCTAGACTACATGATATTATTATGCGGTTGCCTAACCAATACAACACTATTGTTGGTGAAAGAGGACTGAAGATGTCTGGAGGGGAAAAACAGCGTGTTAGTGTCGCTAGGGCAATCTTAAAAAAGTCTCCTATCTTATTATTTGATGAACCAACATCTTCATTGGATAGTATGACTGAGTTGGAGATTATGAATAATCTGAAAGAAATTGGCAAAGATGAAGAGAAGACAGTTGTCATTATAGCTCATCGCCTGAGTACCATTCAAGATTGTGACCTGATTGTAGTGATGGATGGCGGAAGAGTTGTAGAACAGGGCACTCATGAACAGCTCCTTCGTCAAGGAGGAAGGTACAGTCAATTGTTGGCATTTCAAAGGAGCCATCCGGATGATGCAAATGCTGTTGAAGATGAGAAGATGAAACAGGGGGCAGTAGTCAATGGGAGTTGAGTGAAAGGTTCACAAGAAACCCTCGTCGAACCAAAAGAAGAAAAGCTTCTTCTCTAGAAAGTTAGTCGCACACCTACGAGTTGGCGAGTAGGGATTGGCGAAGAAAAGAGTTTGCAGCGCAAAAACTTACTCATAAAAACATCACTTTATCTCTTCTACTCCAAAGACTGTTCTCTTAACCTCTACCAAAATACTAATAAACCATTATGCCTTCCTATTCATTTGTTGGCGACGAACCAATGTCTACGCTTTGTACCTTGGTGGAAAGTCACACCGAGCCCAAAAGCCTGAAGGCCCCATCTCTCGTGCAAGGCAACCCCCCATCTTTTCAACATCCTTGTCAAATCCCTGGACTGCCCAACTTGCCGCCCTTTGATCCGGTAGCGGTGGCTGCTGCACGAAAAGCGGCTGGATATGTTCATCCAAGCAACCAGCAAGAAAACTACAGTGACAAGTTTCGCATTTCTCACTCTCAAGCCGGAAAGCTCGGAGTGGCTATCAACAACGGCAAACAGTGCATCGTTGTTGCAAAACTCAATCAAAACTCACAGCTTAATGTGAATGATATCATTGTTTCATTAAATGGGCACAAATACGAAGATTTGATCAAACCGGAGTGGTTGAAATTGTTTCAAGGTCCTGGCGTTAGAGAGTTCATTGTACTTCGTCCTCGAGAAAATAACGTACTTGACGTAACCGTAACCGAGGCGCCCACCAAGGAAGACTCAAAGTTGGTGAAGGAGACAGCGAGCGTTGCTCCGGGAGTAGCTACCCAGCGGAAGGAGAACGCCAAACAAGAACTTCAGGGCTTGAAAGATGCCAGTAACACGACGCCTGTGAAAGACAATGTGAAGCCTACTGAGATAACCAAGTCTTCCTCTGCTTTAGCCTGCAGTACCAGTGGGAAGGTTCAGGTAGCCCCATTGAAAGACATCGGCAATACTAACACAAAAGTGCCTGTGGAAGTAGTGAAGATACCAGCGGCAGCAAGCTCTTCGCATGACACGAACGAGCATTTACTCCAGCTAGTTGCGAGTCAGTGGACAACAGGCAAAGCCCGTCGCCAAACGCATCGATGCATCGCTGCTATCCGCAACTGCCTCCTCGCTGGCATGCCTCCATTTATTGTCGCCAAGCATGTCGAGAAGCAAGTTAATCCAGAAGATCAAGTTACCGAATGTGCGAGAGCCAAAACGTGCGCACAACGCATCCAGCAGAGCATGAACAAGAACTCGGTCTTGCAAACAAACACAAGACCTCTTGTGGCACATGATAGTAGCGAAGAGGATGAGAGCGATGATTATGTTCCTTGGTCTGGAGCAGCTAGTATCGCAGATAGTAGTGATGAGGAGTATAATGACGACGATGACGATGGCGCATATGACTCAGCGGATGAAGAGTCTGAGACAGCAATAGTCGATCTAGAGGATGTCATGAAGGTTGGGATGCCATTCCAGTGCAAAGGGATAATCTTCAAGAGGGGAGATCAGCCGCCAAAGAGGAAGGCTTCAGTTTTGGAGCAAGGTTTGCTAGGCAATCACCATGAAGACATCGCTCTCAAGCAAAGTCGTCTCTGTTCTCAAAACGAAGGGTTGATCGGGCAACAGGCAACGCTCCCCTCATTATTTCCAGCTGCTGACAAGCAATGTATTAGTAGTCCAGTCGGCAAACTGATTACTCCAAGCAACAGTATGGAGGAGGAACCGATGAGTCCGTTGAGCGTGGACTTGTACGTACGAATTTAAGCAACAGGAAAGCGAAGTGGTGAACAGATGGGTAATATTGTAAATAAAAATCTGGATGTTTAGAAAATTTCAGCTCATTGATTATATTTGGTATCCAAGTCATTACGCCATTAACATCATGCTTCACTCCCTTTTCAAAATGTCTAACTACTTTCGGCTCCAGCAGCATCCTCCACTTGATTAACCAAAGTCCACTTTCCATCGAGCTCTTCCTTCCAAAGAGTGACATTGGCATCGCCGCTACTGACTGCCAAGATATTACCAGTAATACTCCAACTAACACGCCATACGGGATCTTCAAATGTGTTCAACACTTTTGGACTCCACTTCGCATCATCTCCATCCTGCTTCCAAATAATCACAGTCTTGTCCTCAGAACAAGACGCAATGACACTTAGTCCCGGAATAATACTTGGTGCCCATGCCACATCCCGCACCCAATCCTTATGATGCGTATCGCTACTTTCCACAACAGATTGTTCCCAAATACCCGTAGCAGCATTCTTCGTCCACATGCGGATGCCGTTATCACTTCCTCCAGTAACCAACCTTGGAGGCAATGGCTCACACTCTCCATTATCATTCTCCTTCCCAACACCATATGGTGCCCATGAAACCGCATTGACACCCAAAGGAGTATCATTCAAATATTCGACAGTCCACTCATCATCACCGTTACTCTCACCTCCATGTGTTAATACACTCACCCTCCCATCCGAACTCCCGGCGGCACATACCAGTCCGTATTCATGTGGGGCAAATTGGACACTATTTACGGAACTTTCATGTAATCCCACAAATGCTTTCACTAGGATCCATTCCCCTGGACGGGATTCACGATGGATAAGAACAGATCCGTCGAAGGATGCCGAAGCGAGGAGTGTCCCATACTTTGGGTGTGACCAAGAAAGTTGGTAGATTGGACCGGAGTGACCTGTTAGAGTTGCGTTGGGGGCGTAGGAGTTGCCGGAGACATCATAGATTTTTACAGTGCGGTCTTAATATAATATAATATTATGATGAAGAGTGTGAGCAATAAATTAAATGATGTGCCAACATTATTTGAACGCTGTCCGTAAAAATTAATACTTACCAGAAGAAGATGTGGCCAACTTCGTACCATAATAATCAAGCTGAGCATCGTGCACCATATCATCATGTTGGGTATCAACATGAATTGGCTGCTGCTTGCTCTGATCCACTGCAGGCTGTTGTGGTTGCTGCTGCGTCTGTTGAGCCTGCTGTGGTTGCTCTTGCATCATTTGTTGCTGAGCTGGGCCGCCGTATTGTTGTTGCGCCTGCTGCGGAACATATTGCTGCTGTTGCTGCTGATAACCAGCATTGTAATGCTGTTGAGGCGGTGCTTGCACGTAGCCTCCCTGTTGACCGTACATGGTTTGTTGTTTTGTAGTGTAGTGGAGTGTTGTTGTGAAGTTGGTTTTGGATTTTGGATTTTCATTTTGGCCGACCGGAAAAATGTCAAACCGTATTTGCTCCCAACCTTTCCGAATTCACCACGCGCTGTAAGAGTTTGGAATGGTACCTATGTTAACAGCTCCTAATAGCAATTACCTACTTCTATGCCAATACAAAGGTCTATGAGAATATGTTATCATTCAGATTGGCAATCAGCAAAGGCACATCTGATAATGGACTCGAACCAACAACATTCTCCACAAGTCCTGGCTTGGTCAGTAAGCCGTAACCTACTGGTAATGATATTGAAATAGCAGGAAGAGCCTCCATCGTTTTTGATATGAGTGCCGTAGCCCGGACTGGAGTAAATGGATCCTGACCATCTCTTGCAATCTTCTCAAAATGATCCATCATTCGAATACGTCCAAATTTCTCATTTTCATTGGTCGTCAACATGTCTTCAACGGCGTAGTATTTTCCTATCTTGGCAGTTTCTAAAACATCTTCCCACTTTTGGCTTGGAAAGTTCCTTGCAATCCACTCTATCATACCTATTGACCAATCAAATATCTGCGTGGGAACATATACAAACTTGGCCGGCTTATCGATGGCACGGAACATCATCTCAGCCAACGCTTTATTACTCAATGGCTCATCAGGACCGCCAACGTTCAGTATTCTACCAAATTGATTTTCGTCTATTGCTGAGTCACACATGTAGATTGCCAAGTCTTCTTCAGCGATAGGGTTACAGTATGTCACTGCTCCATCTCCAAATAACACGTAGCTATTTCCTTCCATTATAGATTCATATTGACCGCTAACACTCTTGAAAAATGCAGTTGGTCGAACAATCGAGTAGGTCATGTCTTCCTGCTCATGTAGCCTTTCCTCAAACTTCAGCTTGGCTTGTTGAAGTTTGAGAAGTGGGTTGCGACAACAGAATGCACTAAGTAGTACATAATGTCTTGCCGAAATCGAGGGGTCGCGTCCGGCGTTGAGTAGATTGAGAGACGCTTGATAGTCAATAGCATATACCTCACTTTCGATACCAGATGGTGAAGCTAGGCATGACACGATCATGTCAATGGGCATTTGTATAGGGTCTGTCGCAGAAGAATCATCAACGGAGAAAGTGTGCTTGCCGACGGCGATTTCAGAGAACAATCTCTGCACTTCTTCAACATTGGTCACATCGCATTCTACAAGAGATGATCCAACCAAAGCCTCGTCCAAAGCAGCCTTAGTTGCATCGCGCACTAGTGAAATAGTATTGTATCCTCTTGTTACGCATTCTCGCACAACTGCTCGGCCAATGTAACCTGTTGCTCCTGCAATGATAGCAGTTTTGCCGCTACCCACGAGTTCATCCCTGGCGATTGCAGTTGTTTTCCTTATGTCGTCGTGTTCATCACTGCTGCTGCAAACAAAGTCTGCGAAGTAGTAAGGTGGATCGGTCGATACCATTGCTAAAGGAGCAGGCACGATCCTTCTTGTTGCTGTCAGCGGTGGAATAAAATCTCTGCCGAGTTTTGAGGTATCACTTGAAGCAGGAGCAAAAGCAACCACTGCATCTTTTATAATGCATGTTGCAAGAACAATTGCAGACACAGAAGCAGTGTTTCTGTTATTGCGCCGTGAGAAGAAATGCATTAGTAGTATTTTTATGTTGTTTGTGCTTTGTGTAGTAGTAGGAGCTGTCGCCTTTTAGCTGGTTTACCACCAGCTAAAAGGNACCATCGATTACAGGAGGTTGCAGGGACGGTTGTTGCGTCATTTCGAGGCATTTTTTTCGTGCTGTGGGTTAGCCAAATTTGGGGGCGAAAAAAGAAGGAGAAAAAAGAGGGAGAAACTCAAAGCTGCGCCTCTGCCACACATTCATCTAATATCATCGATTGCAATATGCTCACCAAAAGAATTGTCATTGGCCAATAAATAAGCAGCAATGGCTCGAGACTATCAAGCGACCAAAGCCAGAAAGCTGAAGCGGTTAGCAAGTGCTAATGCACAGAATATTGCAAACATGTTTGCACGTGTAGCAGCACCTCAACAACAACAACCAGCACCGGCAGCTGCTGCCAGAGGTCGTGATGAAGAGGAGCCAAGCATGGCTGATGTAGATGAGAGCATAGCCAATGCTGACGGTGGTGGTGATGGCGGGGATGATAATAACAATGGTAATGGAGAAAATAGTGGGGATGGGGCGGAGGATAGTTATGGCAACAGGAGCGCACGTTGGCAGCGTCGTACACTACAATTGATCGAAGATATTAAAAAAGAAATAGAGGAGAAGGTTAATATGGTCGGTAGAGAAGACAGCCGACATCCAACAGGAAGGTTTCCGAGGGAATACGCAGGCATTTTATCTCCGTCAGATGATCCAATCACGTTCAATGGCAACAAACAAATTACCACTCAGGATTTCTGCCACCCAGATTTGTTTTTTTGGTGGGCTGAAGCGTTGTGGCCTGAGTTTTATCCACGGGGGCGGCCGAAGTGCAAATTTCACAATACTACTGAATGTTGTAAACATGATGGTTGGATGCTCGAGCCTCGAAGTGGTTATAGGGAAAATCGTCTTTGTGCAATCATTGGAAGGAAGTACTACTGCAAAAGAAATAAAGAGGCTGGAGGATTGGTATACAATTTCCGAGGTATTGACGAAGATGTCATTAAACAAGATGATAGTGCCTATGTCAGGACACAATGGAGAATGAAGGGTTTTGACTTTTCTCACAAAGCTGGTATCTCAAATGAATTGCTAGAACAGTGCCGCCGTAGCTTAATTGAAGGTTTATCTGTAAGTGGATTCAGAAACGCTATGATGCAAGGTACGAAGCAGCGCCACATGCACTTATCAGTTCTAAGGTACACAGAAGCTACTTTCAAAATCATCAACTACGTGTGACAGAGACGGCGGAGTTATTGCGGCAACAGAAGAGGCAATTTCCCGAATATGATTCTGAGGAGTACCAACAGGGCGATCCAAGTGTGTCCTACATTATTTCCCGTGTCATGCTACTTATGGAATCTTCGGATGAATACAAGACACGACGAATGCAAATGGTAGACGGACGGCATGCAAAAGGAGATCACAGTTTCAAAATAATTAAATGTGTGTCAACGAGAGGAAAGCCATTCACAGCAGTGTACTGCTTGTTAAATGAGTACAGCCAAGTTATGGGGTGGTGGATGACGACTGGCACAAGTATGGAAGAGTTAGAGGAGCCACTGCGTAAAGTGAGGGAGAGGCTGAGTCTTTTAGGATATCCTGATATTATTTCTGTTACTACCGACCGCTGCTGCCAAGAAAGAGCAGGATGGAATGCCTTCCTTGGTCCATTGGAGGTTGAAGACCCAATGGATAGTGAATATCTACAACCTGATGATACGACGGAGATTGAAGTGATTGACTCTCCATTTGCACCTAAATTAGCACGCGCTGTCGATTTGACAGTGATTTTTGTTGGCGAAATCTCAGCATATTTACAACATCAACCACCCGAGCGTCAAGTTATCATCATCGACGGGGAATGGGTGCGTGGAAATACCAACAAAATGGATCTTCTTATCATTACCCTGTTGGATGGGCGAACATATTTGTTTCACCTAGCCCAAATGTGCAGACGGGGAGCCGCATTTCCGTTGGCACTGAAGATTCTCCTGGAGGATCCTGGCGTGAAAAAGGTTGGCAACAGAATAAACACAGATGTATCTCACTTGACTGGATGGAATGTAAATCTTAATCCTGCAGTTGAGCTTGGCCACCTTGCCAAGGCACGATGTCTCTCGCCTGTAGCAAATCCAAGCTTAGCATTTTTATGTGACACTCTCTTTCCTGGAGTTGTAATGGAAGGCAAAGACACTACAGAGGGTGGTCCACGTCTAAGCAACTGGGCCGACTCGAATTTAAGCGAGGAGCAGAAGAAATATGCAACTAATGATGGCTACGGAACGATGATAATATACTTACGTATTATGCAGCACATGGATCCAAAAGTAGAAGGAAGAATTCGTTTAGCCGATGCAATTGATGGGCTAGAAGTAATTGTGTATGTGAGATCATATAAAACAAGGCTTGCGAAGGGTACTATTCGAGGAACGCCGACTGGCAATAAAGTTATAGTGGAGATCAATCTTGCAGATGAGGAATCATTATACTGTAAGAGCGCTATTGTTAATGTTGTGAAAGATGATGGCTCAATCGAAGAGGAAGGCAGGAGTCTAGACTCATTGCGCAGTAGGCTCGGCGAGGACGTGACATCGTCAACAATCAAAGTTCAATGGGATCTATCTCTCTGCCGCCGTACTATAGATCCGACAGGCGAAAATGCACCAGTAACAATGAATACCAAGAAAAAGCAAGTAGTTATTGATGATGATGATGAAGAAGAAGATGATGAATTGTGGGAAGCATATGATGCAGATGATGAAGCAAATGATGCACAAGGCGACGAAGCAAATGATAATGATGGTATGAATAACAATGAAGCAAGCGGCTTAGGTGAGCAGCAGGATATTGATGGTGCACAAGTTGAAGACCTAAATGAAGACGAGGAAGAACAACGCTCCGACTCGGAAGAATCGGATGGTAATCGTGATAGAAGAAGAAGATTGCCCAAAAATCTACGGCTAAGATTGCATCAACTACGAAAGGAGCGAGTAAAGAATGATATCTTGCACATTTTTCTACGTCAACAACGAGTGCTGAGCAAGGAACATGGCGCATACTTTAGCTACATAACAGCACTGAGAGATGCGATGTTTATACTCAATGATGAAGATTTGGAAGAGTGTCTAAAAGTTCTACGCGATAAGCGTCACATGACCGAGAGTGAAATTAGAAAGAAGATGACATATGACTTTGAATGGTTTGCACTAAGAGTTAGACGATTGGTACCACCACCACCTGTCCTTGCAAAGCGTTATTCGAAGAAACTGCCTCTCTGATATCCCATTTGTGAGCTACTACACTCCTCTCCGCAAAGATAGAGATGGCTTGATGCGGTGGCGATGCCATAGGGGCACATCTGCAAATGAAGGATTGCATCAAAAGCTGAGGCAACTTGTCAGAGGATTTTCAAACTCTCCTCGCTTCCTAAAGGCAATCATATCGGAGTATCTGTTGCGGTGGAACCAAAACATTGATGTGAAAACAAGAGGTTTGCCTTCGAAGTATGATGGACTTTATGATGGTGTACTGCTTGAAGACGAAATCGAGGAGCAGTCCCGTTGGTTGGACACAGCAGTTCACGATGAGTGGGTCTCATCAAGGTCATTCATGAGCACTGGTGAGACATTTGGGATCATTACTCCGACTCAGACATCACAACATGTTGCGGTGAATGATGAACAAGATGACCCTGAACTAGTCATGATTGCGAAGGAGGCAGCAGATGATATTTATGACGACGATGAAGTTGATAGAAACTTGGAGGCTGAGGCTGCCATTAAGATGCCACCTTCATCACAATGGTTGGCACATCTTACCGGAAGGAATCGACCAGCAGAGAAAGTACGCACTAATGATGAGTGGGATTATTTCAAGGACCAGCTTCAATACTTCCAGGGAGGAGGTGGAGCCGAGGCTGACAACTTCTCCGGCATGAGATGGTCTGCAATGGCAAGGAGCTGGAATGAGATGATCGACAGTCTTGGGGCAACCAAACCGGCCATGACATACAAGAGCGCTAGCCATCTACAGCATGCATTCAAGATTATGAGGAGGAGAGCCGTGCAGCAAGCAACTCTTCGGCAGCACTCTCATCGACTCAATGTCTTGCACGAAGCACACACCAATGGAGACAATGCAGCGGCTTTCCGTCCGCATTTTACTCAACCAGAGGTGGCCACAGTCGCGCAGCCAGCTGTAGAATCCATGGACACCGAAGAGCATGAGCAAGGTGCAGCATATGATGCTGATCTGGAGGAGGAGAGGCCTACCAATAAACGAAAGAAGACCAGCCGCCCTAAAAGATGTCGCAATTGCGGGAAGGAGTGGACCCACACGGATTGGGCGAAGTATCATGTACTACCAACACGGTCTGTTAGTGGAAGAACATTGAGAGACAACAGTGTAAAAGTTTGGGATCTTTGTACTGTACCAGAGGAGCACTGGGAAGATGGCTTTCCGGTTTTGGATACAACAAAGCGTTTGCCAAAAAGAAAATGATTATTAGTAATGTTTGTTTGATAATAATAGATGCCAAATCAAAATTATAATTCATACTCACCGCTTATGATTTAATTGATAGAGTAATTGATAGTGTAACCTAACAATAATACCAAGTGTATACAATGCACTCCATATTATTTTGTGCTGACATGGGGAGAGTTTGGTAGATCTTTTGTTTGGTAGATATTTTGTGCCATAGAAGTATATGCATAATCAGATCACCAGATCGAATATAAAGATATCGAAAGGATCTAATGTAACTGAGCGCGGTGGATCAATGGTGCGGGAGACGTGCTACAATGTAACTGAGCGCGGTGGATCGATGGTGTGGGAGACGTGCTACAATCTGATACTTGCATAAATAATAAATTTCGAGTTACCGCTTTGATGTCTCCAGCTCGTCTCGCAAAGAATATTCTAATTTGAACGACATTGCGCGTAGTCATTATTATACCGCCTCATCTCAATATTTGAATTATTTTGACAACGCCTAGTTCTGATTCAATTGATGGAATGTGTAGCAGGATGTTGCCGGTGATGGGCGCTCATGTGTTGAAGATCTACACGTGCACAAGATACGTTACTGCGCGTGCTAGTGTTGTCGTCCAGACCTCATCTGTTGATAGCAAATAGGCGATAGCACCAACCACCGCGGTGGCGTCGCTACATATTCATTTTCGTTGCCATTATCGGAGTCGTAATGGATGCATTTCATCGTAGTGTTGATGATTATTTTTTCTTTTGTGGTGGAGGCGGTGGCGGGAGAGATAGAAGGGCCTCACGTAGAAGAAAAGTCTACCACACCACGTGTGATGGATAATCACGCCTCTTGTGCGGATATACTTAGAGATGCATTCCCGGTCACGCTTGGATTCGTGACCAGGAATGCACTCCCAATGTGACCAGAATGTAACCCACACCACAAAAACGTTGCCGTAGTTTGTTCTCTCTCTTTCTCTCTCCCTCTCTCTCTCTCTCTTAATCATTCACTTCCACGTGGCGCATTGACTCAGCAGCAACAACACCCACTCACTCACCAGACTCTCATCATGTCAGCTGTCAGCATCGATGTCATTAGAAACGAAGAACACTATCTCTACTATCACAATATATCTGTTGAACAGTTACTATGCATTCTTCTGCAGCCATATCGTCGCTACTTTTTGCCCTCTCGTTGGCGCACGCTGCTGTTGCATTCACAACGACGGGCAGCACATCCAACTCCGTAGTCAATCGCCCGTTTTCCTCGCATCATCAGCAGCGTATTGGGCGATCATTCCACTTATTCAGTAGCAGCACCGACCTGGAAGATGAAATCAAATCCATGAGAGTCGGGGAAATAAAGCAAGAGCTAGAGTCTCTAGGTGTTTCAACTAGGACCTTTTTAGAGAAGTCTGAACTTGTGGAAGCGCTGGTTAAAGCACGCAAAGAAGGCAAGAAACCAATCAGCAGCGGCAGCAGCAGTTCTACGGTATCATCTTCATCTACTGAAAGCACTGCAACAACGTCAACTACAAAATCAACTACAACTGCTGCACCCACAAACCCTGAGGAACGCAAGCAACGAATTCAGGAAGAAATGGAAAAATGCAACACAATGAAGACTGGAGAACTAAAGTCTGAATTAGAAAGTTTGGGGGTGTCAACAAAGAGCTTCTTTGAAAAGTCTGAATTCATTCGAGCATTAGCAGAAGCACGTGTGGATGGGGTGACGGTGAAGAAATCTAAAAAGAAGAAGAGGAGGGTGGCATCTGATGATGATGAAGTTGAGGAGGTTACAGCCAAAGTAGAGGTTATCACAAATGATAATGTTGGACCAAAAACAAAGAAATCAAGAGACAACAGCCAAGGAACTGGTGGAANCACCGAATGGCATGCCACCAAACGGACTGCCATTCGGTGGAGGCGCTGGAGGAGGTCCAGGAGGAATGGATATGAACAATATAGCAGACATGCTCAAGAATATGGGTGGAGCAGGAGGTGCTGCTGGTGCTGGAGGAAACCCTTTCGCTGGCGGAGCAAATCCTTTTGCCGGAGCTGCTGGTGGAGCAAACCCATTTGGAGGTGGTGCGGGTATGGCAGATGCTATGAAGGCGGCACAAGAAGCAATGAATAACCCAAAGGTTAAGAAGGTGATAGAGAAAGCACAGAAGAACCCGAAGGTTATGCAAGCTGTGCAAGAGTGCCTGGGCAATCCAATGGCAATGTCAAAATACCAAAACGATCCAGATGTTGGACCGATTCTACGTGAATTGCAACAAGCAATGATGTAACTAACTACAGTACTCTCATTATTTAACTGTACAAATCATCATCATCTTCGTCCATCACTTCAACCCTCTCAATGCTTTCGCTAGATCTTGCTGGGAAAGTGAAGTTTGTCAGACCAGTTCCAGTATGAGATGCTCCACGCTGGAGAGACTTCGCAAAGGATTGATACTGAGCTAAATCTCTGTCACTAACTGACCTCCTTGCATTCCTCACTGCCTCCTCGAAGTGACGTGGTAGCAATTCTGGCAAGAACTCTCCCATCTCTTCATCTTCAGACTCACTAGTTGCATGTGCATCATGCTCAATATCTTCTCTAATGGCAAGCTTGCACGCTTGCATACATATTTCACTTAGATCGGCCCCACTAAATTTGTTTGTCTTGCGTGCAATATATGGCAAGTTCACGTCTTTAGATATTGGGCTACGGCGAAGTATTGCACGTAAGATTGCAAGTCTGCTCTCGTAGTCAGGCATTGGTATGTAAAGCAGCTGGTCGAGTCTTCCAGGCCGAATGAGTGCTGGGTCAAGGATATCTGGGCGATTAGTTGCGCCAATGATGAAGACATTCTTTTTCCTACCAGCGAAGCCATCCATCTCAGTTAAAAGTTGGTTCATAATTCTATCTGCTGCTCCTCCTCCATCCCAGCTCTTTCCACCTCTCTTTTGCGCAATGGAATCAAGCTCGTCAAAGAATAGGATGCAAGGTGCTGCCTGCTTTGCCTTGTCGAAGATGTGACGGATGTTTGCCTCTGATTCACCAAACCACTTAGTGAGAAGCTCGGGACCCTTCACACTGATGAAGTTAACCTTGGCCTCGTTTGCCACTGCTTTCGCCAAGAGTGTCTTGCCACACCCGGGAGGCCCATAGAAAAGGCAGCCGCGTGTTGCATCCATTCCAAATTTAAGGTACTTATCTGCATACTCGACAGGGTATCTTATCATCTCTTGTAGATCACGTTTTGTGTCCTCCAAACCACCNGTACTTATCTGCATACTCGACAGGGTATCTTATCATCTCTTGTAGATCACGTTTTGTGTCCTCCAAACCACCAATGTCTTCCCACTTCACATCGGGTATCTCGACGTTTGACTCCCTGAGACTACTGGGCTGGTGACCTTTGCCCAGTGCTAGGAGGAAGTGATCATGTGACACAGCCAAGCTATCCAAAATTTCGGCATCAATCGACTCTGCTTCTACATCAATAACATCCATCTGCTCCCTTATACAGGTCATAGCAGCCTCTGTGCACAGTTCGGCAATATCTGCTCCCACATAACCGTGCGTCTCATTGGCTAACAAATCTAAGTTTACAGACTCATCGAGCTTCATATTTCTTGTGTGAATGTTAAAAATATCAAGACGACCATTCTTATCGGGTACTCCTAGGTCAATCTCTTTGTCGAATCTCCCGAACCGACGCAGCGATAAATCCAAGGAATTTGGTCTGTTTGTAGCTGCAAGAACGAGTACAGGTTTCCTTCTTGAACACTTGTGCATCCCATCCATAAGAGTAAGGAGCTGTGACACAACTCTTCGCTCTAATTCTCCACTAGTTTTGTCTCTCTTCAGGGCAATACAATCAATTTCATCGATGAAGATGATAGATGGAGCGTTCTTTTCAGCTTCCTCAAACGCTTTACGGAGGTTGGATTCTGATTCTCCCGATCCCATCGACATGATCTCGGGACCGTTGATGAGGAAGAAGAAGGCTCCAGTTTCATTAGCTATCGCCCGAGCTATCAGCGTCTTTCCAGATCCAGGAGGGCCATAAAGCAGTACGCCTTGGGGTGGACGTACACCGAGATGTAGAAACAGCTTCGGGTGTCGAAGTGGTAGCTCAATTGCTTCTCTGATAGTCGTCATCTGTGCTGAACATCCCCCGACATCATCGTACCCTACATCATTTCCAAATGCATCATCATCATTTTCCCGTTGTATAGGCTCTCCTTCGCAGTGAATTACTGTGTCTTGTGCTACAATACAATATGGAGATGGATCAGTCTCCACCACCTTGAACTCTACTGTTTTCATTGCTTTTCTAACAGTAAAGTAATCCCCCTTCTTCACGGGACGGTAGGCCTCAAGGAAGTAGGGCTTGAGGTATACATCAAACAAGTTCCCGGAAACTGTCTCCACTGTGTCAGCGGGTAAGATGTGTATGCGATTCCCATAGGGGACATCCACGCCTCCAGGTTGAACCGATACTACGTCACCTAGCCTAATTCGTAAGTTTTGTCTCATTACTTTGTTGATTTTCACTTTTGATACCTCACACGTCTCGTCGGTAAGTGCTACAGCAACTGTGTCATGATGCCGTTTTCCTTTCAGCAACACAATGTCTCCTCTGACTAGACTTAGCTCTGCAAGTTTCTCTGGGTGAAAGAATACTAGCGAGTTGTCATCCTTAACTGTTGGCTGATCGACTACTAGTCGATTTGGCTTCCTCTTTATTGATTCAAAACAATTTGTTTTCTTTGTCTTGAGTATCTTCTTTTCCCGGTCGTCGGGCTGCTGCCCAAAGCTGCGCTTAAGTAATGGAGTTGTGGTTGAATCTTTGGACAGAACCGAAAGAGTACTTGAACTACGGTGCATGGTTTCTATTGATTGCTTTGTTTTGTTTTGTTTTGTGGGCAGATAAGTAAGGCTTGATTTTCGTGAGGAGTCTCCAAAAGTGTTTGGAGTTCGCTTTCCTGTCACATCTGTCACCACATAAAACGAACTCCTGCACATCTTGAGCAAAACCAGGCAAAACCGAAGCCCAAGCAACAACCAACCCCAACACAAACTAGCAGTCCCAAAGTGTGCTAGAGATGAGAGAGAGAGAGAANCCAATCTTCAGAGGGGGGTAGGCCGATTTAAACAAGAGCAGCATCTGCAACAAACAATAACGACAGCTTGCAAGAACAATGGATCCTCCGGGAAAACACGTGAACAACTTTTATCCTCAGCCATTTGAAGTCGCTCTGGTACGAAAGATAAAAGCACGGACAACAACAGTGAGTGAAGATTTGTGCATAGCATAAAAGTTGCAGACTTTACTTTCTATAGTTTTATCTTACCTATTAGAGTTTCATTGATACGCTATATAGATACACGACGCTTTCCTTCTACTTGATGTAGATGGCGATGGAAGAGTTTCTAATAGCGACATACGCACCGTGCTACACAATGAATTAAACATTGACGTGACAAAGGAACAAGAGGACTACATCTTTTCGCATCCATCACTAATGAACGATGGTGGAGGTATGAAGTATGGAGAGTTTGCAAAGTACTTTAGTGAAGTATCCAAGACGGCAGTATCATCGTCTGAAGCTGGATATGCTGCCGCGGCGGGCTTTCAGAAGGACAATACCGATAGTATTGAGATTGAATCTCCTATACATCTTCATCGCGACACATTGCGTCTAAAGCTACGCCATCAACTTAGGCAACTTCTGACCGCTCACTCAACACACTCCCCAGCCAAAACCGGTTCAGCCATGAAAGAAACCTCGCTTTTCCTAGCAATAGATGTTCATCGATCTGGCAAAGTTACAATGGTAGAATTATTGGATTGGCTAAATGAAGTTGGTAATATGGAATGGACAATTGAAGACCTTGAATTGGTAGTTTTGGGAACTCCAAATACAGCGAAAGATGAGAACAATTGGTTCTCTTTCACTACCAATGATGATTCAAATAATAGTCTCGAAGCTGGGATGACAGAAAATGATTTTGCAAAGTTTGTTGAGTCATTGAATATGGATTATGATGGTAGGTCCAATTCCTTGTCTCAGTGAGCAGGCATCGCAATTATTATTGGTGGTATAAAATTAGTTCATAGTAGAAGTAGTAAAAGTAAATTCCTCAAAGCCTTGGTGACTTGGCAACTTTGCTCTTTGTTCGCTACCTATCTCACCAGTTGTTGGAAATTATAACCGGTTTGAGCACAAGACAACACATTTGGGTATTCTTGACAGTTCTTGTGTCCATCCATCACCCGACATCACTTCATCCACCACCCAGATGGGCCAAAAAATGAAAGATGACTGACCAACCAGTAATAATAGTAGAAGACAACCGTAACGGTGTGCCGCAAAAGAAGAGGGCAAGAACAGAGAGTAAGAATGGGAACAAAAGTAGATGTGTTCCAAACTCAATCTTACGCCCAGAATCGAACAGTTTGTTGGATGATATGCTCTACCCTCTCACTACCGAGACTTTTCTACAAGATCATTTCCGCAAAGATGCTGTATGCATCAACCGAAAAAGTAATGCACAAGATGGGAACGAAGAATTGGTTTCCTATATATGCAATACATTCCTTTTTGGCTTGAGTGTCAAAGAGATATTCGCAGAAACATCATCGGAGAATGTATTTCTGTGGCTTCGTCCACCACCTTCATCGAGTGATGTTGCAGCTATGAATAGTGTCGAGATTTCCGATCCAGATTCGGCATTTGCTTTGCATCAATCTGGCTCGCATCCTGCTTACTGCCGTGCTCCTCCAGCTCTGGAGCAATTACTTGTTGGATCCCTACTGCGTACAACGGGGTTAGGTGGAGGTCATTATCATCCTCCACATGCAGATGTTGTAACATTGGGTGGAGGGACCACATTAGGAAGAGGAGAGGTAGAGCTATTCATTAGTACATCCTCCTCATCTTCAAGCAGCAAATCCAAAGATAATGGTACTGCCAAGAAACATTTAACCGGATGGCACACCGACTTTCAAGAAAACTTTACAATTCAACTCAGTGGTGTAAAGCGATGGACATTATGTAGAGGAAGAGTCAAACATCCATTACGTGCAACAACTCCTCATTACTCTCGTGAGGCAAGTGTAATTGAGAATCAATTGAAGGTTGCTCGTCTCTCTGTTCTTTCCGGAGAAGAGTCCTTTGACACAGGAAAAATTAATTCTTATGGGTTTGAATACGGTGAAAACAATACGTGTGGGCCTGAAATGACAGTAACATTGCATCCTGGAGACGTTTTGTACTTTCCTTCGGGTATGTGGCATCGAGTTGAGACTGTTGAACCGGGTATATCACTGAACGTGTCTTTAATGGGGACCACTTATGCAAAAATGGTGTCTGAAGCAATACAACACATGCTGGTTGGGAGTGACGATGGGTGGAGAGAGATAGTAACGTCTCGACCAGGCAGAGGAGCAGATGCAACAAAGCGTTTGGAAACTTTAATGGAGAAGTTACCCAATGTGATCAATGACTTGGTTACGAATTATGGTGCTCAAGCTGTCTTGCCACCAGCGTTGCAGTATCCCCCAATTGAAAATGAAGGTGATGATGGATCCGAAGGAGGAAGTGTAGGTGAGGCAAGTGAAGAAGATGGACAAAGCAATAAGAGTGGCGAGGAGGAAGGTGTAGAAAAAGGAATTCTTCTTGATGACGAAGGTGCAGATGGACAGAGTAATGGTGATGAAAGTACTGAAGATGATGATACATCACCAACATCAGGGATCATAATCCCAATGGATCACTTCGAAGGCCCACCAGGATGGTCATGTAAACAGCCCCCGAACACCAAACTCATGAAGAACCCCTTGGCTACTTTGATAGCCATGAATGAGATCACACAACATCTTGATGGTGAACCTTCTTCGTCATCTTCTTCTTCAACCAAAAGGTATATTCTAAATGTCAACTTCGCTGGCAATGATATGTACGAAAGCTACATTCGTGTTATTCTTGAAACAGAAGGAAACTATACTGACTTGATGGAACTTTATTTGGAATGTGAAAGTAGAGGGATTGATGAATTAACGCACACTTATGCTTGGTGTGACAAGCATCCACCACCATGTTTATTTTACTATGGATATTTGGCATGGGTCAAGATTTAAGCATAGGAGAAAACTCATATTAAAAGTCCATTTGGCATTGGAGTAACCTCAACATCAGCTTTCGTTTCATCATCCGTTCTTTTCTTTGATCTATATCGATGGTATCGCCGCAACAAGAGTATTATCAATAAAGTAACTATAGACCCACCTATTGCACCACATGCAATACCTATAATTTGCTTCGTATCGAGCTGTGCTTGTTGTTGACCATCGACACTTGCAGAAAGACTCTCACCTGCCTTCTTTGGATAACGATACGTTATTGGGATACTAAATCGATTGAACAATACCGACTCCAACACTAACCCATCCCCATATTTATCATGTAATATATCAATCCGTGCACAATATTCATGTGTAAATGTCCCCAACATAATTTCTTGTGGAGTGATTGTTGGTAGTAATGAAGCAGTTGCCTCGCCCTCATTATATATTGTGGTATTGGATGCAGGCTGTGTGAATTGATTGCATGGCATATCTTTGATTTCAACTGTGGCATTGAGCCCTATTGGGAATATAAAATTGCAGTAGATGATTGGCTTCTGTGCAGGAGACGAGGATGATGTTGATGATGCAGAGATTGTGGGTATGGATGCGTCGTTTATCACTGAAATGAAGCACTCATGATGGAATGTTGAGTTTTGCAATGCCATTATGGCGTCATATGTTAATGATGACATGGTAACGATGGGGTGTGTTCGAATATCTCCTAATACGGTATCAAAAATCGCCTGTAGGAACTCTGTCTCTGCTGCCCTCAGTAGATAGACATAACGAAAGAAAAGCACTTGATAGTGATATACTGCATCTACTTTTCTAAAGATCTTGGTCCGGACGACTCGCTAGCATGAATAGTGTGCTGCTAGGAGATAGAGGGGGCTGGTCCTTCTGCTTGACATCAAGTAGTGTGTGAGGTGGGCATGGGGTGAGGATTCTTGGCGGATTTTTATATGTCTGATGCTCCATTTGCAAGCTCTCACTTTGGGGGTGATGATGTGAAGGGAACTTTTCCCGCTGGATGGCATTGAACGCAATTGCATCCAATGATGATGATGATGATCATATAATATTATAGTAAACATAAACGCATTCCTGCTGCACAACAACTCACGACCATGACGATAGGCACACCCACCACTCCACCGCGTCGCAAGATCGGACAGAAGCATCTACAGCAAGACGACGTAGCAGGAGCAGCAGTGATGGCTGAAGAGGGTGAGAGGTCACCATTGATGCTTCACATTTCCATGACAGCACGTGATGATGGTGATGATGATGAAGAAGATGGCGTAGAAAAGAAAGTTAATGAAGAAACTGGGATAGGAGGAACACGCTTGTCATCTCGATGGAAGAAGATATCCTATATTATCCTTCTCATGGTTGTTCTCAAGATCTTGCTTGTTCTATCATCATATTATGCATTCAAGGATCGTAGATCATTCCATTCAAGACTAGTTGTTACTCCCATCGAAGAAGCTGTGGAACACACAATAGATGTGGGGAACAATATGACAATTTGGTTCCGAACGTGGGGTACTCATCCTAAGAACTATTTGGCACCCGATGAATATGTCCCAGCTCTTTTATTTGTGCATGGAGGACCTGGTCAGGCAGTTGCAGACTACAAGAATGGGAATAAGCGTTTCTTTGATAAAGAAGCGTTGTTTGTGGTGGAGGTAGATCAACGTGGTACGGGTAACTCACAGCCCAGTGTCAGAGATAATTATCGCAACATGGAGCACTACCAGGACATATCTATTAGTTTGATTGCTAAGGACTTTGAATTGGTAAGAAAATACCTTGGAATTGAGTCGTGGGTTGTATGGGGAGGTAGCTATGGGTCGACAATAGCCTTGAACTATTGTATGTTGTTTCCAGAAAGCTGCACTGCATTGCTGTTACGGGGGATCTATCTAGATACGAAGAAAGAACTGTCGGAGGTGTACTCAAGACGTGCCTTTGAAGACGATGAGAGGAAGCTCAACCTGTTCAATAACCTCTACGATCTAGCTCAAAGAGAGGTGAAAAGAGTGGAAGGCGATGATGCAAGAGAGTTGGATCCAAATGATTACAAGAGATTGCTTCAAGTATATGAAAGTATGATAACACGTGGTGATCGAACTGCCATATGGAGATGGACTTCATTTGAGAATAACTTGATGGAAGACCGTCCCGAAATGCAATTAGATCCCAATCATATCATTGAGGAGAAATTTGCCGAAGCACAAAACGTGGCCTTCTTTGAAACTAGACTGTGGCTGCATGGAACTTTTGAGGAACCGTCTAACCTCCTTGCACCTGAACGATTGGTACGGCTTGGAAATATTCCTATTTTCATTTGTCAGGGCATATATGACAATGTATGTCCAGTGCAAAATGCTTGGAGCCTGGTAAATGGATTGAAGAAGGCACATCATCGTCACCCAAGGAGTGATGATCCAGGTTTTTTACAAGCATACTTTTTAGATGCCAATCATGAAGATACTGATCCTGTGATGGAACGATGCTTGAAGAAGATTATGAATGAGTTTCTGGAAATGTATAGCTCCTCTCAGGGGTTTTAGTTGGAAAGGTGTAGGCTTCAATTGTACTTGACAAGTTAGAAAATGTGAATGCTAAAGAACTACTTCTCGTATGCAGACGACAAGCGTTTTGTGGTACAGCCCTCCTCCTCACTTTCCGCTTTTTCAATTTGGCACGATAAAAGCTCCTAAAAGAAAGCTCCACACTGATACCATTGCCCTGAGATAATATGATGGAAGCTCTATATCTGGCGAACTACTAGAGTTTGCTTTGTCTTAGAGAGGTTCTATTTTCATCTGTACAGAGAGCGGGAGAGTGAGAGTGGCGTGTACTAGCTTTCTTTCATATCTTGTGGAATCTTTTTTTCGCATCACAATACCAATCCTATTACTTCTTACAGCAGACAATATATAAAGACAATGGGACGCAAGAAGAATAAGAATCCACCACCTCCACCAAGAGCAGTAGGCGGTGGTGGAGGAGGGAGCACGACATCCTCCTCAGCCAACACCCCATCCACCACCGCCTCACCATACTACTCCCTTTCGGAAATTGACGATGATGATGAAAGTAATACAGCCCCCTCCATCAGTAGAGGAAATAATAATGATGACTCTACTGAAATTACCGACGCTGATGATAACACCGATGCTGACTCAATACTAGAAATGGCCAAACGATTAGATGCTGCGTCGGTAATTTCAGACCCGTCCTTTATTGAGGGACCAGAAAATAGTTTTCAACATCATCCATCACGGGGGGCATATCGTATGGATGAAATTGCTAGTGAAAGTGAAGAGGAAGATGAGGATGATGGAAGTTCAAGTGAGAGTAGTAGTGATGATGATGAGAGTAGCAGCGATGATGACGATGACAGTGGAAGCTCTAGCTCGGAATCCTATGATTCAGAACGATATGGCTATACGAATAATAGACAGCATAATAATAATGGAAAAGGGAGTGGCAGTAATAGAAATCGAGGTGGACTGAGATATCAACATCGACATACTACTAGTACCCATAATAGTAGTGGTAGTGGTGGTAGAAATGATAATAATCGAAGACGAAGAAAGAAGCAGCAACATCGTCAACAGGGAGCAGCTTATTATGACAACAGCAGAGGTCAACAACAGCAACAACAGCAATTCAATATGTCTTATCCTGGAGGAGATAGAGGACAACGGAAATATTCACCACCAAGAGGTGGAACAACTGCCGCCGCTGCTGCTGCTGAATCACGTGGTAGTGAACAACGATCAACTACAAGAGGAGGTGGAGGAGAACGACGATCAAAAAATTCGTCATCACAGAAGAAAGATCAACGACATCATTCAAATAATCATACTCGTGGCCAACATCAACAACAGCATGATGAAGTCAAAGAATCTCCCAAACAACGTAGAACGAAAATGATTGTCATACCCATTGTTGTAATCTTGATCATAGTCGTGGTAGTTGTTGTGGCAGTTGTGGTTGGTAGGGGTACTGGTGGTGGAGGGAATGCAACTGATACCCAAGAGAAGAATAATGACAACATTGCATTCCGACCCATCCCAGTCCCAACTGTAAGTCCAACATATGTAGGGTTATACTCCTGTCCATATGGCAAGTCTGGCCCTTCGGCTACCAAGGGATGTTTGGGATATGTCCAATGTACCGCATTGGGAACTATTATCGGTGAGATCCAATACTGTTCAACGGGGACATTGTATGATGTACGAAGTGGTGTATGTGACTTTGCAGAGAATGTTTATTGTGCTACGAAGTTACCTACCCAGGATGAAATTCTGGCTGCTCAAGAGTCGTCCTCGTCGTCCTCATCCACAAGTGTTAGTCCGCCAACATCCGGCACGGTTGGCGTGGTACCACCTCCGATGAATCAACCTTCCATTACGGTTGGACCCATCACCACATACAATCACAAATTGTTGTTTGAGGGACTGACCAATCCAGGTAAATTGAACTCTGATGACATGAATTCTATTGCAACCAATGTACAAGACTACAACAACATTTTTTATTCCGCTCGAGTCATTAATGCTTATGATGATGGCGATTATATCCTAGAAAGTATAGGGAATGTTACTATTGGATTGACTGCGACCAAGTTTGAATATGTACTGAATGATCGTCGCGTAAGGAGGAATCTTCGTAATAATTTTCGCCACTTGCAACCTGTTGGGATTGTTGCGAATGGGTTGACCATGGAATATCGACAAACAACCAAGTATGATACAATTGATGAGTCAATTAGACCTGGGACGATCGTTCGCTATCCATACTCGGGAAGATATCAAGATCGGATTGTCGGTTACCTCAAGGCTGTTGATCCGGATACATTTTCAAAGTTAACACGTGTTCTCTATGTGGAGGGTGATGTTGTCGGCGGTATCGAACCAGTACCTCAACCGCAGCCTGCTCCAGTGCCTGTTGCAAATCCACCACAACCGTTGCCACCTACGATGAAACCGACGAGTGCACAAACGCCACCACCGTCGCCGCCGCCTGCTGTACCGAAGACAAGTCCTCCAACACCGGCACCAGTAACCCCACCTCCTGCAGCTCAAGCTAAGGTTCAGGGATTTGTTTTCTTTGATGCAGATGAGGATGGTATCTTTGATTTTTCAGGTGGCGAACCAGAAGAAACATTTAGTGGTGTTTGGGTTAATCTCAGAGACTGTGACACAGAGGATTGGGTCCAGACGGAGGCCACGGAACAACAAGGCTTGTATAGTTTTGCGGTAGTCGAGGAGGGTGAATACTTTCTTGAATTTTTCAAGCCATCGCCCGCTGATAAGTATATCCCTACAATATTACCAGCAGCGGATAGTGATTCTTCGGTGCTTGATAGTGATCTTGTGGGGAGTACTCTAACTGGTGGTGCCAGGACATATTGCTTCACCATAGGACCTGAATATGACTCTAACCAGTTTTTCAATGCGGGATTTAGGCTGGCACCGACACCTCCACCCACTCCTGCTCCGTCAAAGTCGCCGACGCTAACCCCAACTAATATGTCGTACTATTGTGCAGAGGTTTCGACAACATCGGCTGGGAATCAAAATTTCAACTTCTTGGGATGTCAAATTCGGTGTGGGAACGGATTCGATGAGTGTCCAGGCAATACTCGTTGTGTATTTGCTGATGTTTGTGCACCGTAGAGTATACGATTTAAAGATATATATACATATATAATTTAAAGATGACGATGTGTCGTGTGTGTCACTTTCTCTGTTGTGGACTGTCACTTTTCTCTCTCTTGGACAAAAAAATCAGCGAGGCGAACACAAAACACGAACTTGCTACCTAAGTGGCCTCTGTTTTGACATAGCAAACGGCGGCTTGAACAAACATCAAAGCTGCAAGCCACAAGATGAAAGACGCCTTCAGTTACTCCTCTGGCGGAGCATCTGCTTCCGCATCTGGCTCTTTCCCTGATATAACTGATGCCGACACAAAAACTCAGAGAAGCAGTGCCTACAGAATTACGGATGATTTGTCGCTGCCCACTATCTCTCTGTCTAGCACGGGAGAGTCGAAAGAGTCAAAATATCCATCTATGGTTTCGTCGAAGAAATCTAGCAAACGATCACAGAGGCTTGCCGTAGATGAACGAGAGGATAACTCAGGTTGGTTCTCTAGAGATGATCATGATTATGCTAGGCAATCACCCGTCCGACCTAAATCTATCTACAGTAAACAATCTAAGAATGCATCTACTATTTCAACGAATAGCATTTCTTGGGCTCCCATTCCTCGCGATCTCGTCGTCCAAAGTAAGAAACCAAATTCAATCAAGAGTAGTAAAACGATGCCAGTCCGTGCTCCAAATTCAATCAAGAGCAGTAAATCGATGCAAGTCCGTGCTACATACAGTTCCGGAAGCGATATGGAGTTTTGGACATCACTTTCTGTGATAGTATCCATGGCAGTTTTACAGTCTGGGGGATCTGACAAAATTGCAAAGAAGCTATCCAACCTTGTTCTTGCCACTGGCAAGAAAAAAGGGAAAGAACACGATAAAAAGACGTTGATGGCCTTGTCTACCAAGTTATCTTCAGCTGTGTTGGACGCCGGGGGGGAGGAAAAGGTGGCATCTGCTGTTTCACTGGCCATAATAAAGAGCGCTGCTGGTGCTGCTGCCGATGAAGATGATAGAATCAAGATGATCGATAGTGAATCTTTGAGTGGTTCATTCCATATTCACAAGAAACATCACTCAAACGATAAATCATCGAGAAATGATGCTCCATCCGTCACTGCATCGATGGCTGAGAAGCGTGAACAGCTTGAAGCAAAGGAGGTAGAGATAAAAAAGAAGATGAAAGAGTTGGAGGCTGCAAGAAGAATGGCAGAGAAACGTAAACAGCTACAGGAAAAGGAGGTAGAGATGGAAAAGAAGATGAAAGAGTTGGAGGCTGCAACAATGGCAGAAAAGCAAAGACAGATTGAGGCAAAAGAGAAAGAGCTGGAGGAAAAGATTACCCTGCATGCGGAAGCTAAGAAGGAGAAAAGGTCATCTTCCTCCATCAAATCGAAATTATCTAGCACCTTATCTGTCAAGAACAATACTCCAAAAAAGGCTAAGTCTGCTTCAAGCCAAGAAGAAGCGGAGTATTGGGGATCTCTGTCTGTGAGAGTTGCCGCGGCAGTTTTGCAAGCTGGAGGGTCCCACCAGATAGCACAGAAGGCTTCAAACACTGTACTCTCCACTGGAAGAGAGCAAAAGGGAAAAGAGCTGGATAGGAAGATGAAGATTTCGTTATCTGCGCAGTTGGTTTCAGTTGTACTTGAAGCTGGTGGAGAGGAGAAGGTCGTTTCAGCTGTTTCACGGGCCGTCATGGGAAATGATGTACATGAAAATGCCAACATGAGCGAAGATGGCTACAAGAAAAGAATGAATACAGAGTCACCCTCTGTTACTGCATCAATGGCTTCAAAACGAAGGCAAATCAAAGATAAAGAGATTGAGATTGAGAGAAAGATGAGAAAGCTGGAAGANAAGGAGTTTGAACTGATGAAATTAGAGAACAAAGAAAAAGAACAAGAAGCCAATGCAAAGTTGGCTCTAGCTGAAGAGCAAAGAAAGAAACTCAAAGAAAGAGAAGACCACATTCTCATGAAGTTTAAGAATTTGGAAATAAGCAAACGAGAAATGGATGAGATGAACGCTAACTTCACTAAACGAGAGAAGGAGCTTAGTGAAATGTTAGTTGCAATCCAAGCGGGTGAAGAAGAAAGACTTCAGAAAGAAAGAGAAATTGAGGAACAAGCCAAAGTGGTTGCGACAAGGGAGCAAAGCATTTTTGACAGGCTGGCTGTAGCAGATGAAGCTTCTATTTCAAGGAGAGAAAAGGAGAGAGAGGTGGAACAGAGATGTATTGACTTTGATCTAAAGGAACAAGAGATCAACGACAGGCTGGCTGCAATTGATGCAGCTTCTATTGCAAGACGGAAGAAAGAACAAGTAATCGAGGAAAAGATGATATCCTTTGCCATGAGAGAGCAAGAGATTGATGATAGGCTCGCATCACTAGACGCAGCGTCAGTTATTGCGAGGCAAAAGAGGGAGGTGAAAGAGAAGGAAATTGAGATGGAGGAGACCTTGAAGTTGATGGAGCTGAATGAAAAAGAGCTGCTCATAGCCGAAAAGGATAAGGCTTTGGAGGAGGCCATGCAATTGAATATGCAAAGAGAAATAGAAATCAAGGAGAGAATGGCTGCACTTGACGCTGCAACAACTGCTCTGATGGAGAAGGCCAACCAGAAAACTGGCCAGCAGCAGGCCAACCAGAAACCAACGCTGAAGGAACCCAAAAGCAATACTGAGGGTGTGAGCTACTTTGGAAGCATTACCAACACTCTCTACAACATATTACAATGTAAACCCTCTTCTGATGCCACAATTGAACCGCCAGAGAATGGAGATATGTCCAAAAGCAAGGGAGGGAGTAACTTTAGTGTTGAAAGTGGCAATTTGATTGTCCGTGAATCAAAGCCAGAAACAAACTACCCTGAAGCTGAAGTTGGCACCGATATGCCTTCTCATTCAAATGGCGTTCGCTCTCCAACCACACTCAACGCTGGAGCCAAGCAAATTAATCAATCTTTGAATGGAGCACTGAAAGCGTCATACAATCTATACGATTCAGATACAGGCTTCGCTCCTCCCACCACCACCACCAACCATCTCCCGTCTACACCAGCAGAGACAGTGAAATTTAATGAAGCCAAAGCGACAGATGGTAATTTAGATTTGCCTGATAGACAGTGTGACGAGAATAAGAAGGGTGGAAAGAAAAAGAAGTTCAAAATGTTTGGTAGGAATAGGAAGAAGTAGAAGAACAACAGTAACTATGTGAAAGGTTCAAGATATTGTCCACTATTGGATATGTCGTCTGAACCACTATAATATATCTATGTAATGTCTGTGTCAAGAAAAATACTATTACATCTCTTCATAACTTACTTATCTCGTTCATGCCTTGCAACTTCTCCATTCTCCAGCTCTCACTATCTAAATAGCCAGGTGTGACTGCTCCATTTCGTCTACTTTTGGCGATGAACTTTCTGTGTTCTAAGAAACACCTTTTACTCACATAATAGTTGTTTTAGACACCTCCACACCTCCACGGTGCTCGATCAATAACATCTGTATCTGCCATCATCTATCATAGCCCCCATCACAGCAGCAGCCGAAACACAACGCATCATATTATTATTAGGCAGAATATGAGAGACTCTGTCAGCTTTGCCTCTCGTCGGTCAGCAGGCTCGGCAATCGATGTGCCATCTGCCGATACAAATAATAAAGAGTGCGGGGCCTACAGAATTGCCGACAGTGATGATCCCGCCTCTGTGTCTATTTTGAAGGGGATTACACTTTCTAAAAGGAGTAGTCGCCCATCATCCATCTACAGTAAATCAGCAATGGTATCTTCAGAACATGCTGAAAAACAATCGATTCAAAGTAAGAATTCCACGAAATACACAAAGTCGACTCCGTCAAACGATGAGAGGGATGATTATTCACGTCATGTTTTAAGTGGTGCTGCAGCCGATACTAAGAGGGATGGTAATCACGATGTGTTTGCGATAGCCAAGGCAATACCATCATCTGTCCGTACACCGAAACAATCCAACGCTGCACCTATGCAAACATACAACCGCTCAGTCATAACTTCATCAGTGAATGATGCAGGGGTTGCATCATCATCGCTTCAACCTTTCTCTCTCGCTAGTATACGATCAAGACAGACAACGGCGTCAAAAAATCAGGAGGAAGCAAAATGCACAAGTACCCTTAGAGACTGCGCATTTGCCAACCAACACCATGGAGACATTGTTTCCTCGATTCCATCTTTCTCTGCGGTCAGTCACAAATCGAAGGCTGCAGCTTCAGTCAGTTCGGATAAACCATCAATATCTAGCAAAAAGCCAGAAACTTCAAAGATTAGTTCGACTTCTGTATCCAAATCTAGCAAAAGCAATAAGTCAATGTTGTCGCCAGCTACAAATCCAGTCAGCTTGGAATTCTGGACTGGACTTTCTGTGCGGGTTACAGTGGCAGTCTTGCAAGCAGGAGGGTCAGGAGAGATAGCTCAGAAGGCAGCAAGTGTTGTACTGGCCATTGGCAAAAACCATGAAGGGAGACAACACGATGCAAAAACAATGATAGCCTTGTCTACCAAGTTGTCTTCAATTATCCCAGACGCAGGGGGTAGTGCGGAGGTAGCGGCTGCTGCTTCGCTGGCAGTAATGAAGAGCGTTGAATGTAACGACAATATCCATGCCAACGGGGGTGGATCGTTGAGTGGCTCATTCCATAGTCTCAGGAAAGGAAAATCCAATGCTAAATCAAACAAACCCGAGACACCTTCTGTCGCGTTATCATTGAATTCAATGCGAAAACAACTAAAGGCAAAGGACATTGAAACGGATCAGAAGCTGAAAACGTTTGAGGATGAAGAACTTCGACACAGGCAGTGGGAAAAGAAGGTGAAAGAAAGAGTTGAAGCACGCAGAGGCAAAGAGAAGGTTGAACTTGAGGTCCAACAGGAAATACTGATGGCGTTGGAAAAACAGAATGAGCTAATGAGGAGACGACTTGAAGAGAAGCAGAATGAACTAAAGCAAAGGGAAGAAGACAGGATGAAGAAAAGTGAGGAGGAGAGACGCCAGAAAGAGAAAGAATTTACAGAGATGAGTACTTATTTCGCTGAACGAGAACGTGATATCATGGAAAGAATAAATGCAATTACCATGAGGGAGGATGGGGGACTTCAGAAAGAAAAAGACACCGAAGAGGCTAAAGGGCTTCAATCAAAATCGAAGGGTTTTATCAGGAATTTTCTAGAAGTTCACAACTTACACTCCATCAGTGATGATGCTATGGACTTATACTCCATCAATGATGAGGCTATGGAAATCACTCACTCACTCAGTGACGAGGATATTAATGCAATAATGATGGGAAGAGAAATGGCGGAGAAGCCCGGTATGTTGCATATGCAAGAGCCAATGAACATGCAAAACAACATATATGATCAAAAATGTATTGAAGGTAGTGAGTTTATGAATGCCGCAGATAAGTATGGGAATCCTCATACAGAGACATATTCTGGTAGAGATAAGAGAGGTGCGGGCACTGTTAGTGCCAGACAAGACGCTGAATTGGTCTCGTTTGCTCGTTCTTCCTTCCTAAACAAGACAAAAGAGAAGTCTAATGAAAAGAAAAGACAGAGTCTCTATGAAAATTTTACCAATAGCCTGGTGGCAGCAACAGATCTCGTAACAGGTCCCGTAACAGACTTCGATTACGAAAAGTTTGCTCAAGATCTCAACTCCATCGTTAGCAGCAAGTCCCAGTTCACCATCAGAGGAGTATTGAATAATCTTCCTCTAGAAGAAGTACCAACTATGGGATCATCTCATCAGCTAACGTTATCCCAAGAAGCCGATAGTTCTTCATTTGGAGAAACACTTGTCAGTAGTGAGGAAGAGCATTCCCAACTGCCATTGGAGGACGGCACAGATGAATCTGTGACAAAAAAGCCAAAAAGAGGAGTCACCGAGAGACTCAAGTCAGCCTTTTGGAAAAAAGAACTCCGTCAGCCCATGCCGTCTGTATCTCGGTCGGTATCTTTTGACCCATCTGTGTCTTTTGGCAATAAACAACAAAAAATGCAGAATAGAGGAGCATCGAACCAGAAACTAATTATCCATTCTGTATCACCCGGTCGGCAGCGGTTGTCTCGATCCCAACAGATGATACCATCAACGACAACAGAAAAAGAGAAGAGGGAAATGAAAAGAGGTGGATCGAAATCATTTTTCTGGAAGAAGGAGAAGAAAATGCTAGAAGAGGGAGAGAGGAAGAAACAGAAGGGAGGATTCACGAAGAGACTCAAATCAGTGTTCCAAAGAAAGGAGGCCCCAGAAGGAAGTTCACCATTGTCTCCAGACTCTTCTGCTATCTCTGAAGAGAAGACCACAGTTGGACAAGATAAAAACAGTTCTGAAGAGTTATCTTATACCTCCCAGTCTCAGTCTACTTGCACTCGCGACACATCAAGCGCTTCTCAGCCAACGATTCACGATTCATGGTCGAAATGTTAATAAAAGAAATAAGTAGGATAATTAGCTAGCATCATATCATAACGTTGATACTCTACTTTTTTATGCAAAATCTGTGGAATTCAACCACTGAGTCATTGAAGCTAGCTAGCCTAAGCATCCCATTAACATTCAAGGAACGTCACATCAACATCCCCTCATCTTCTTACTCATCCTCCTTCACTGGAATGTACCTCCAAACAACAGCCAAAAGACTTCCAGTCAATGCCATCCATACCACACTTACTGCCGAAGGAACACGAGCAATATAATCTCCAAAGTGCAATTTGGCAAGAAGGAAGCCAAAAGCGGACGACTTCATCGATGTCTCAATAGCCATAGTACGGGACTTCACTTCTCCAAATCCAGTAAGCTTAGGGAGCCAGTAGCCGACGATTCCTCCAACAAGATGAAGGAGAAGGACAGGGATTTGCAATCCAATACCGGCTCCCAAGATGGGTTCAGCAACCTGTGCGACAGCACTTGCCACAAGAAGACAGGTGGATACAACACCAACCACGGGAGCAAATGGAAGGATAGCCTTGACAACTTTGGGGAAGAACTTATTAAGAGTCATTCCAACCGCAATGGGAGCAAGGACAACCTCAACAGTAGACTTGGCAATTCCAGCCGCATCAACAGGGACAACTGCTCCGAGGATAGTCTTACACAAAAATGGCGTCATCAAAATTGCCCCAACAGTAGTCGCAGTAGTCATCAACACACTTAGGGCAACATTTCCCTTGGCAATGTAGGTACACAAGTTACTAGCCTGTCCACCATTGATACTTCCAACAAGGACCATACCAGCCAAAAGTCCAGCCTCCAATCCAAATGCCTTACCAAGACCAAACGCCAACGCGGGCATCATACCATAACAGAGAGAAAATTGCATCAATACGGAGCTGGGCTCCTTGGTAACTTCCACAAAATCCTGAGGTGTCAAGGTAATACCCATAGAAAGCATAAGTGCTGCCAAGGCCGCAGTGAAGTATTCAGTGGTGAAGAAATCGAATGTTGCTGGCTTTTTAAGAGCAATTGCAGTAAACAAGACTGTCCAGAGGGGGAAGAGGGTTGTGGCAGCATTGGCAGTTTTTGTGTATACTTCAAAGATTTTGGAAGCAAGAGACTTTTCTCCGTCACCTCCTTCCACAGCTGATTCGCTCTGATTTGACAGTGGAGAGAGCCAACAAATTAGATAATTGATAATGTTTGACGTGTTTTTTTTTGTTTTTTTTTCGTTTCAGATTCAACAAGACTGTTGCTGAT
>JALLBI010000020.1:0-25445 GCA_036940125.1 Mediolabrus comicus
ATTGGGACGACGGAACTATCTCTTTCGGCTGCGGTGGGTGCTACAATTGCATTGGTGTTGAACTGGGCTGTGAAGAAGTACTTTATGAGGGGGAATGATGGGTATGAGGCTTTGCCATGAGTTAAAGCGGGGAGTAAAGCAGCAACCACCTGGAGATGCAACGGGGTACAATCACTAGCGCGTAAAGTTCAAACTTAACAAACTAAATACGTATGGGTATCAAGAGAGAGGTGTGGTTATAAAATGATAATGATAAGTGTGCCAGGTAGTAAGGCACAAATAAGACAGGCGCAAATAAAAGGAGCCGGGGGTAGAAAGGAATTTAAAATTCGCTAGCGTTCCAGCTAGCTATTTTCAAACGAAGATTCTACCCCCGGCTCCTTTTGTTTGCGCCTGCCTTAAGTTACTACTTTAAATGGCATTCCCCCCTGGCTCTAGTCTATAGCAATGTAAAATGACTTAAAATGGATAAATCATTCTTAAGCCCTGGTGTAGAGTTGAGCTCCCTTGAAGACTTCTTTCTCCATGCACATCACTAACTTCTAATCATTAAACAGATAATCTTGGGTGAAGAGTGGCGGGAATAACAACAACAGAGAGGAAAGAATATTTGCCTTTCATCCCCTCCCTTAATATATTTAACACACACAACGTTCACGCAGCATCCATCCCGCAACACTCATAAGGAACATCACCACGACGAAGCCATTGTCATGGAGATCTCCGAACATTTCCATGTCACCATTTTCATTTTCACCACTTGATCTTGGACGGAGGGCATCTTCTTTAGATCTTGCGGATGACCCAGAATTTGTTGGGTTATTATTGTTGTTTGGATCGTTGGGGGGGAGAGAATCCATCGTCATGATTTTGAGAAGAAATCAAACTGTGTTATAATGATGATACGGCTGCGTTGATGAAGCACAGGATTAAAAAAAAGAGAGGTTAGTTAGAGAAATACTTGATGCATAGATGAAATATGTATAAAGTAGCAAAGAGTAACCGGCATTATGGGCATGTTCTGATGGGGGTGCATGTTAGGAGTTACATAGGAGTTAGGAGTTAGGAAGAGGCCTCAACGCTTCGCGACCCCCATCAGATCAGAATTTGGTTGTGACCCTGCCGCTCCACCGCCACGGTGGCCACCCCTCCGCCGCCGACCACCAAGTGATGAACCCATTTAACTCACCTGCAATTATTATTGTCGCGAAGGATAACAGACCCGTAGTAGAGGATACTGATACTGGGTCTCTATCTGAGCGTTTTTGAAAGGTGAAAGGAGAAGTTCAAGCTGCCGTTTTTCGTTTTGACCAACATCCAACGCGGCGGATGGAATACGGAATCCAACGCGTGTTGTTTTTCGCGGGTGACACGTGTGAGCTGTACAGCGGACACCCGGATCTTAGGGGAACTTCCACTGTAACTTTCGGTTCCACTTCACCACACAAAAATCAAGAAGCAAAAACCAAAAACCAAAAACAACCATGATGGCGACTCCCCTACGCATGCTACTCAAGCCAAACAGGGTCTCAATGGGGTGCCTATCATCGTCATTATCCCCCGCTATATCTCAAAGTCCGCTACTCTTCCATCATCAACAATGTCGTCACAAAAGTTTAACCAAAACCAAACGCCGACAACGCGAGAAGATGATGGAACGTGAACGACGTGTTGCCGCTGGACTACCTGCCAAGCCAAAGCCACCGAGATATATCCCTAAAGATGCACCGGTAATTAATTCCATGACACGTGAAGATCGAGACGCCGAATCGGTCTCATTTGATGCAGCCGCGGCCGATGAGATGAAGGTGAAAATCCAAAAACAGAGTGAGGAGGAGGATACTCTTCGGTTTGGATTTGATGGTCTTGTTATTTCAGATCGTGTGCGTAAACTGTTTGATTTAAAGAATGGGAATCAGCGTGAGGTAGTCACTTCACAGAAACGACGGGGGATGGAACTATTTCAGTTGAGGGAGGGGGATACTGTGAGTGTGGATATGAATCTTGTGCGTTTTTAGCTTGTTACTTATTGTAATGGTTTCTCACCATTCTCATTCTATGAATACAAAATATATAGGGAAGTTCCGCTGTGCAAGTGGTAGCACTAACCACTAGGATTCAGCAACTTCAGACTCACATGACAAAACACAAGAAGGATAAGTCAAGTAAGCGCGGGTTAGATGCTCTTTATGTACGAAGAAGGAAGGTATTGGACTACATGGAGAGGAAGGATTTTGAATCATACAGAAAGGTTGTAAAGTCGTTAGGCTTGGCTAGGTGATTGGTAGTTTGTGTTAAGGTTAAGGATTCTCAAAGTTGCCTTGTTTTCCTCCGCCGTACACCGTTGCACCTGTTCCAACAATACCGACAGGATCATTCTTCTTGAATTCTTTTCCAACCATTGACTCGTGAACATCTTTCAAACCTTTGCCACTTCTACCCATTTCCTTGTCGCAGATAACTTCTGCAGCAAGCTTTCCTGAGAGCACTGCACCCTCCATTGAGCCAAGATATTTCTGACTTGCATAATCACCAGCGAGGATAAAGTTGGCAATGGGTGTGTTTTGAGATGGGCGAAACTTATTTCGTCCTGGTACGGCAGCATAGACAGAGCGTGGTACTCGGACTACAGTAGACTTGGTCAACTTAGCGCGTTTGTCCTCGGGTGCCTGTTCACCAATTTCGTCGGGGAACAGTCGCTCCAACTCTTTCATCGTGGCATCGATGATTTCAGAGTCAGGCTTAGAAATCCAATTGATCGGAGATCCGGCTTCTGGGGAGCAGGGAGCAAATACTAACTCCAACATCGAAGATGTTTCGCTAGCGTACTCTGCACAGCAGTTGCTCATGTCAGCATATACTGACAAGAGTGATGAACGGCTGAAACATAATCCGTCGACTGAGTTCAACTTTCTATCGAACCACATTTGGATATTAATGACAGGAATTCCTTCAAGCTCATCAAGTTGCCGGAAGAAGGGCATAGTTGACCATTGCGCAGGCACGATGCGCTTGAAAACATCAACTGGCACAGCAGACACGTAGTAATCAGCTTCTACCGCAGTACCATTCGCAAGTTGAAGTGATTTCACAGTACTATCTTCGTGGAGGTTTATCTGAGTAACTGGACTCGAGCAAACAACTTCGCCACCATTCCTCTCAACCCAGCTTTTGATTGGTTCGCAAAATCTATCTGGAGGATTTCCATCTAGGAAGGCAGTTTGAGAGCCATCTGCTTCGTTGATAAATCTATTCATTGCAGTCAATACCACTGTCATAGAAAGTAGATCAGGATCGATAAAGTCCAGAGCTTTCCCCATGGCTATGAATATCTCTTCATTAATCCTTTCTGGCATAGAATACTTGCGCATAAACTCCAATACTGACAGCTCATCCTGAGCATCAATGAAAGACTGACCTTCAAGCAGCATCGGCAATAGAGCGGGCACCATCCTTATCTTCTCCTCTATGGTCAACATCTTTGTATTGCCAAGAATCGCAGCTGCCATATTAAATGGAGCAGGCACTCCGGGTGGAAATTCGAACGATGTAAATTCCCCAGGCAACTCTTGCATAGCAAAAGTCATACGATGAGGAGTCCATTGCAATCGATCTGTTATTTTCAGCTCCTCGAATAAGTTCATAATGTTGGGATATGCACCAAAGAAAATATGTAGACCTGTCTCAATATAATCTCCATCTTTATCTTTCCAAGCTGACACTTTCCCTCCAAGGATTGATCTAGCTTCAAAGAGAATGGGTACGTGCCCGGCATCACTAAGATATTTAGCACAAGCCAAGCCTGATAATCCTCCACCAAAAATTGCAACTCTCTTGCCTTTTGATGTGCCATCTTCTACCATCAAATCATAATCATTTAAGAACTTTTGTGAGAGCGCCTTTGCCTCCTTAAAGTTTGCTGTCTTACTGATACGTGAAGGGGTGGGTCGTCGTGTTGTTGCATATAACGTCGTTGTCGATATTGGAGATCTATTGTGTATTGTTAGCGTAGAAGAAAATGCGTGTGTGCTCTTCCCAGATAGCCCAGGAGCGCTAAAGCAAAAGAAGAGGAAAGATGCAGCTTGCAATAGAAGAGTGATCATCATCGTGTTATGATAGTGTGACGTCTTCACAGGAGGTCTCCAGGTCTCAACAAGATGAGCCGAGAGCCGAGTGAATTCAATGAAGTAGTACCATACAGAAACGTGAATGAAGTGAAAGTGAGAGGAGGAAGGTGGGTGGTTTCACATCTTTTACCTTTTCAATAAAATGGGTTTTATTATCTGTCCATCGTTCCTAGGGACATCAAACACATAATTGGGAAATCATAGGGCATGGAACGCTTACGTGTTCTTCAATATTTTACGGTGTGATGTAACGCTGAGTCAAGCTATTATTGCAGCTTGCCGAGAGTTGATAAATAATGAGTAGATAGAACACAACATTAGTAGGCAGCAAAACGCTTGCATACCAAACAAACTTTCACCAACAGCATGCGGTCTCTTTTCTTATCTGTAACATTGTTAGCGTCGATCTTTCAAGGCGGATCTGCTTTCGCTCCTCTGGCTGGCGTCTCAGCAACATCGGTCAAGAGCAATGAAGATATTGATCTGGGGAACTTCCTCAGCGGTGGCGATAAAACAATGCTTGTATTGGGAACATATGCTGCTGACTTTAATGCAATCGAATATGCTCAAAGATTACGATATTACATCCCTGAATTGGAGAAACGAGGCATTGCAAAATTTGGTCTGGTTCTCAATTGTAACTCCGACGCTGCGTTAAAGTTGGTTGATCTGGTTGATTTACCCTGTGACACATCTGATGGGAAAGTCACGTTAATGATCGACCCGCTAGGCAAAGCAGGAAAAGCATTTGGTGTTGGTGTCGGCTGGAGACCAGATGACGAGGAAATGTCACCGTTTCTAAAGTTGTTTGGAATGCTGTGGGGACTAGGAGCTTGGGCTACTTTACCAGCAGTGATTGGAGGATACATTGGAAATCCATTTACTGCCCAACCATGGATAGAGGATGCAATGGCAGTAGGAATCCAAAAGAAACGTTGGCCTGATAACGGATTAGTGTTGAACGACTCTGGAGACGTTGTAACAAATAAATTTGAGGAGCTTCCATTAGTTGGACAGTGGCCACGCAGACCACTTGAACTTGCTACACTACGGTTGCAAAATATGATCGATATCTCCATTAAGAATTGGAAGGAGTTAGCTCCCGATGATGAAGCGTTGAAAGCAGGAGTGTTGACACAATTGGGTGGATGTGTTATTGTAGATGGTTCTAACAATGTTTTATTTGAATGGAAAGACCCTGGAATCTGTGCAGTTGCAAACTTTGAAAACATTCTTGAGAAGATCCCTGTTGCATAAATCAACGAAGCTGCAGTAACCACTCAATCAATATAACTTTTTGCTTTCAAGCTTGAATGAAGGTAGTTACTTTCCTTAAGCTACCCCTTACATCTTACGTCACGATGAGCTCATTCTCGACTCTCTTTTGTAAACTCTTTAAAGTATGGCACAACCAATGATCCAATGACCAGTTGTAATGGATGTATCAACATTAATGGGGCACAGTATGAAGCCAGATTTGGATTGCCCTCGAAAATAGTATTAATCAGTGGCAGGCCAAACGCCAGTGTCTTGTGTGAGCTGCAGAATGCAGCAGCTACTGATTCTCCTTTCGACATGTTCAAAAGTTTGCTCTTGAAAAGAGTAAAAAATGCCATCAATGATCCGATATGTAGTAATGGTAATATGGTAAAGAGAGATATTGCATTTCCTAAATCCAAGCCGAGACCTTTCGTGAAGGCATTACAAAATGCATTCCACACAATACCAAGGAGAACAATCTAAGAAAAGGAGAAGAGGCAAGTCTATATGAGATGAATGATGACAAGAGAGCAAAAACCAGCTTCTTAAAACTGTCATAAGCTATTCTTACCTCTTGAAGTCTCTTGAAAAATGAGGAATGCTTGGTGTAAAAGTCTTTGACTGGAGTTGCACGTAAAGCTTGGCCCACAGCTATCATTCAGCATACGTAAGGTAGAAGCAAGTTGTTAGCAGCCTAAATCAAGCGGTGGAGTAGAGCAAAAGAAAAGAGATTATATTATCGCCACTCACCTACTGGAAGAAGGACTTTGTTGCAGAGCTTCGACACCAACTCAAAGAATGGAAGCTCAATAGACGTGCCAAAAAATCTCAAAAGTAAAGCCGGAGTGACCAATATACCCGCCATGTTACTTATGACTGTGTTGCATAGAGCTGTGGCAACATTCCCGCCCGATGCTGTTGTTAAGATGATACACATGTTGATTGTGGTAGGCAGACAAGTCAGTATCAAAAGACCTTCCAGCAATGGCTTAGAGAGAAGCGATGGAGCAAACAGCTCCAAACCTTTTGTTAATGGAACGCCGACCAAAAATGGCCATACACCAAACGTCATGAGTTGGATAAGACCATTCAATTTCAGGTTTGCAGCTGCATTGGTAAGCTCGGAAAGTTTGAGACTAAGTCCTGATAGAAGAAAGATGATTGTAACGCCAAACTTTCCAATGAACAGCTCTGGCCTTAGCATGCCGCCGTTTTTGCCAAGCTGTTGAATGTATTCAGAGGTTAAGTATAGTGTAGCATCAGTAGTTAGAAACTAAGTGAGAAAAATAAAACATTAAATGCGATGGTCTCGCATCCAGATGCGGAATGCTTGATTTGCTTACCTCTGGAAGAAGCTTTGCATAAGAAACAGCTACACCCATACCAATCAAGAAGAAGTTTTTTGATACAAATGATCTCGTCTTTTCAACTATTGTCGGAGATGCATTGTCTCCACCTCCTCCTCTGATACCGACAATATCATTAATACTTCTTTTGGTGAGATGTAACCCATCGTTAGTGTAATGTCGACGATGATGAGTTGATGCGAGATGAGCCGTGGAATGCACACATCTGGTGGGTTCTTTATTTATCCTCAATGAAACAAGCGAGCCATTTGACGGTGCTGCCGCTGTCAGGAAGGCATTTGTTGACGATAAAAGAAGAAATAGGAGGTATAGCGCCGCTGCTTTCATCGTGTATCTACATGTTACAACAGTGGCAGTGGCCGCGCGTGAGGTGATGTCTGAGGTGAGATGGAGGGGTGAAGGAAAACAGAGAATAAAAATACCTAAGCCATTTCGCGGATTCCGGAACGTATCTTGGCTCTTGTAGGCTCTTGTGCTGGTTGATATAAGTACCTACCATTGTCAGCCAGTGTCTAGCTTCTCTAACCAGGTATTTTGCTGTCAATATGTACATTGATACTAACATTTTATCTTGTACTAATGTTTGAAATAGTATCAAGGAATGTACCATCTACTTGTATGCAGTTTATGAAGAGCACAAGGCTCAAGCAATAAGTTATAATATGATATATGTTGCCATCTTTACAGTAACGCCGCACATTCACTATGTCCTCCATTTCGAGCCCAAACCTTTGGTGTTTTCCCTCTGTATAGCACTTTCAAGCTTGGCCTTGCTCCATTATCTAACAGGAATTGACACAATTCAGTATGACCGTGTTCAGCCGCAAAATGTAAAGGAGTCTACCCACAGAAGGAAAGAACAAAATGAAGGGAGGCATAATGTTAGTAAAAGCGTGATAAACAATAGTTTGGCTCTCGAACTATGTACCTCTTCTTGCTCTGCATACACTGCTTACCTGACCCATCCCATCTCCTTCCAAAATTGGAGAACCCTTCTCCAACAAATACTTAACTGTACTTATGTGCCCATTGCCACAGGCTTTATGAATAGGTAATTGTCCATAGTCTGGATCAGGTAGTAGTATATCAGCACCATGAGCTATCAGCAACTGCACCACCTCCAAGTGACCATTAGTTGCGGCAATATCCAACATGTATCCACTAACAGTCATGAAGCCAAAGTTTCGACTATAAACCATATTCACAGCAGAAGGATATTTTGCAAGATATTTTCGTAGCTCTGTTATATTTCCTGTATGTGCTGCATCCCACATATCCACAAGATGTTCTTTTGCTTCCCTTTTTGCAGCTTTGCATTTACCTTTGTGTGAAGGCCATGCGCTGACCTGACACTCCTTTGAGCAAAAATATACAATGCGACATCCCGAGCATATTGATTTTGCATCCTCTCCACAAGCATGACACTTCTTTCGTTGATCAATCATTATTTATTTATTAACTTTTATTTGCAATGATGAAGAGTGCGTAGGTAAAGTGCTCTATTATCTAAGTCGGTTGCTTACCATAAGTATTAGTAGCATATGATTTTTATGTCTTCTGCGTCTTTGTCATTGCGCCAAGGGGGAAACAGAGAATGAGGATAAAAATGGTGGTATTTTGATTTTGCGGATTCCCCTCTCTCTAGAGCCGCCGGTGGCTGGACGGTGGCAAGCAAAAATAAAGGAAGATAGTTGCCTATTATGGTGCTAATAAACTCTTTGTCTTTGGTCTTACAAAGTTAATTGGCGTCTACTTTACCTGTGCAGTACTGTTACAAGAGACGTAGAAGGATATTTTGCTGGCATCTAGTCAAAAACAATATGGAGTCGATAGCAGTTGACGACAATAATAATACAAACAGCAATGCAGCAACTGAGGCTGGTGTATCTGAATTTGGCGGTGATGATTCGACAGCAATATCAGCTGCGACACCAGAGGCAGCGGCTGATACGGTACTAACTGATAGCAAAGCGGATGTCAATAATTTATTGATCTCTTCAGAATCTTCAGCTGAGGCTGCAGAAGTTACTGAGGTGAATACAGATAATAGTAATGTTGAAGATTCAGCAACTATTATTATCGAGGAGGCTTTACCAAAGCATGATGAGGGCACAGATATCACAACAAAAGACACTGAAAAGAATGCGGAAACAGTTGAAGAAGAAACTACTACCGGGCCACCGACCGAGATAGCAAATCATAGCGACGATGCTGTTGATTTACTAGGATTTGCTGACAGTGGTGTTGCTGAAAAAATAATTACAGAAAATAATAATCAAGCGGAGATATCTTCACTTCCAACACCAGAGCCAGTTGTTGAGGGCAATAATGATAAGGGTACTGTTGAATCTACACCGCCAAGTGAATTTGATTTGCTTGGGTTTGGAGTAGAAACAAATAATAACACAACACAGGACGAGGGATTTCCAACGAGCGATTCTACTCCTGTTGTGGATACAGAGGAAACAGACGACAAGAAGGTTTTTCCTGATTCACCAGAGGGAACGGAGCATGAAGTTGGTGCAGCCGAGACAGCGCTATTGGAGAGTGAAGTTACCAATATTAATGGTGAAACTCAAGATGCTACAGAAGCGCAATCGAGTGACTCATCACATCTTCCTCCTGTTGTCTCTGGCGGTAGTGAGAATGCAGCAGCAAAAGAGGCACAACGAGTAGACGATGACAACGATGTCGGTGATGTCGATGGAGGGGATAACTCAAAATCAGACGCTGAAACCACAAGTGATGAAGTTGAGGAACCTTTGCCTCCACCCACTGATGATCCCTCTTCGGCGACAATGGTTACTTTGCCTACAACTAATTTACCAAATGAAAATTCCGAAGTGGCCAGTGAGAATGACGCACAATTAGTGACTGATACAGTCGAGGAGCCAGCAGATGAGCCCTCTCCAACAATTGTTACGTTACCTGAAGCCACTAACAATCAATTGAGCAATGCAGACATTATTAATGATGTGAGCGCGACTTCCAAGGCGACAGATGAAGTTGGAAACGCAGAGGGGAAAGATACAGGAGAAACTAATGATGCAAACAATATCAGTGTCCCTGCAGAACACACTCAGGAAGAGGCCGAATGGCTATCGATGGGACTAAGTCTAGGAGATGCTCTTCGTCAAATCGTCTCGCTAACATATGAAAGGGACTCGGCACTTGCATTATGTCAGGAAAAGGATGACAGTGCTACACAAGCGGAATCTCTGCTTGTCGAGGTTCAGGCAAGGCTGGAAACTGAAATGAACCGACGAGCCGAATCAGACTCTAAAGCCCGAAAGCTGTTAGACACAATGAAGACATATGAGGCCCGTCTCGAATCGTACGAAAAAATGGAAGATGACTTGGAAATTGCTCAGGCCAATCTCGTAACAGCTGTATCTGAAAAGTCCAAACTCGAGTTGGAGATAGCTAAGTTGCGGGAGGTGAAGGACGAGTCTGAGAGGAAAGAAGCAGTACTGTCGAACAGACTCAATGAAGCGAAGAAGAAAGAGGCCAACAAATCAAACACTGCTGGACGCTTGGAGCTTGATAACGAAGAGCTTAGAGCTAATCTGGAAAGTACCAAAACAGAACTTGAAACAATTACCAAGGCGAAGACCAAACTAGAGGGCACTATGGAGAAGTTGAAAACCAAAGCTGTCGAGAGAGTCAAACAAGCAGAAACGGCTCTCAAAGAAGAACGTGAATTGAATGAGGAAAGGAAAAAGAAAATGAAAGTGTTTGTCGAGACAAAGGCTGAAGAATTAAGAGAAGCGAAAGAAAGCGCCGGAGATATGCAAAAGGAGCTACAAGAAACTAGGGCTTCGCTCACATCTAGCCGTGAACGGGAAGAATCAATACAGAAAGAGCTTGAGAGTGCTCGTATTAAGTATAGAGAGGTTCAGCGAGATATGGAACGAATGAAGAGGAACGCAGAAGCTCTACATAACATGGGCAACAACTTGGAACAAGAGCTTGAGAAGAGTGCAAACGAGACAGAAGAGCACAAGAAAAAGAGAATATCAGCAAAGCATGAACTAATGACAATGATGCGGACATTGGAAGTTGAGAGGGGAGTCTCCGAAAAGCTACGAGAGGCAATGAAATTCACGTTCGCCCCCAAAGCTCAAAGCCAACAGCAGCTACTATCAGAGTGTTTACGAGACTTTGAACAAGAATTAGATCGTCTGTCTTTGAAGCTCGGTAAATCATTGATGCCTCAATCGCAAACGACCAGTTCTGAGCCTTCTAAGATCGAGGAATCAAACGAACGATCCGATTCCAATGGCTCTGCGAAGAAAGGGAGAAGAGGTCGTGCATCGAAAGCAGATGTAGATACCGAACGTCTCGTCTCCAATCTTGAGCAAGAAACCCAGCATGTGAGCAAAGGAATCATGGCTCTTGTCAGCAGTATTGAACGGATGAGGATGCTTTTGGACGAAGACAATTCATTTAATTGCATGGCATTCTTGAGCCAATTGGGCGTAGCGATCGGAACGGGAGAGGCGAAACATCAGAGACTCGATGGCGAGTCTCCGCATGACGACCGCGAAGAGCACACATCTATGTCTTCATTTGATCAAAGATAGTGTCAGATATGATCCAAAGTCAAGTGATAGAGAGTCAATTATTAAAGTATAGGCAGCGAGCTATTCTAATTCTTCTAGCTTTTCAGCTAACTCAAGCCACTCAAGCTCTTTCTCTTCTATTTCCTCTTCTACCTTGTTTAGACTTTCGGTTAAGTCAGCGAGCACCGTCCACCCTTCATCGGCAGAACTATCGATATTGCTCTGTATCTCTGCAGCCTTTGCCTTTAGCTTCTCTATCAAAGGCTCTATCCTATTAAGATCCTTCTTCATTTGTTTAATTGAATTCATCCTTTGAACTCTTTCTTGCTTGCTCTCTTTGTAAGCCTCTTTTTTCTCTTCATCTGCAGGTCCTGTACTACTGGTTTCATCCTCCTTCTCCTGCTCGACTAAACATTCTGCGTAATCTGACAATGATCCAAGATAATCTTTAACAACACCGTTGCCTTCAAACACAAACAAATGATTTGTAACTTCGTCAGTAAAAGACCTATCGTGGCTGACAACAACCAAAACACCTTTGAAGTCTTCAAGATAGGACTCTAACGCTCTCAGTGTATCTAAATCGACGTCGTTTGTGGGCTCTGCCAATTTAGGAGACAAGCAAAGACAAAGGTAAAGTCAGTCTCAAGCTAACAATACGCCAAGCAATGGAATACCGTTGGAAACAACTTACCGTCCATTATGAGAAAGTTTGGACGCTTGGTTAGAACAGAGAGTAGCTGTAGCCTTCGACGTTCACCTCCCGACAGCATCGATACTCGTTCTGGCCATCTTGCCCTTGGAAATTGAAACTGTTTCAGCAACTTCATTGCCTCCTGAGGAGCTTCTGCCATGCTTTTACCGGATCCTGCCTCAACCCGCTCCTTAACAAAATCCAAACATGATTGTTCTTCATCGAGAAATGGGATCCCCATTTGATCATAGACACCAAATACTACTGTCTCACCAGAGTCTATGGTTCCAGAGTCGACACTTTGTTCACCGGTCAAAATTTTGATGAATGTACTCTTTCCTACTCCATTCCTGCCAACAATCCCTATCCTATCGCCCTTATTGAAGTCGTAGGAGAAGTCATTTAGCATCTTCTTATCCCCAAAACTCAAAGAAACATTTCTCATCTTCAATATATTACCGCCTAACCTTCGTTGACCGTCTTCAGATAGTTCAAGGGTTGGGTCTTTAGCTCTTGGTTTTAATGACTTTTCTAATTTGTAAAATGCCTGTTCTCTTGCCTTTTGCTTTGTTTCTCTTGCCTGCGGTTGTCTTCTCATCCAATCAAGCTCTTTCTTATATTTTGCCTTGGCTTCCCTGAATGCTTGGTCTTCATTAGCGAGCCTCTCTTCTTTTCCCTCCAAGTATGTTGCATACGTCCCTTCATAGGTGTAGAATGATCCTCTATCTAGTTCCAAGATTGAAGTACATACATCACCCAAGAATGCGCGATCATGAGTGACAGTTAGCAATGTCATCTTTCTCTTTTCCCGAATCAAGTCGCTTAACCATTGGATTGCAGCCAAATCCAAGTGATTCGTTGGTTCGTCAAGAATGAGGACATCTGGTTCCCGTACTAACGCAGCAGCAAGTGCAACCCTTTTTCTTTCCCCACCAGACAATGAGCTCAGAGGCTGATTTTCAAGTTGCTTCACTCGAAGACGTGTAGAAACTTCGTCTGCTTTAGTCAGCACAGCCCAACCATCCTTTGAATCCATAAGAGTAGCTGCAGTTGCAAATCCATCTGGATCTGTTTCGGCATTCAAGGATGCAACTCTATATTGTCTCACAGCTTCATAGACGTCGATGTTGGTTCCTGAACTTACACCCTTGGAATTTGTATCAGTTACACCCAATAACGCATCTGACACTGTGATACCAGATGGAGATGGTGGTTCCTGCTCGACAAATGCTACAGTGACATCTTTTGGGCATTCTACCTCTCCACTGTACGGTAAATTATTACGTACTTTTGCATTACTCCCATCATTTCCATACCCACAAGACTCGGCAAGAATACGCAGAAATGTTGATTTGCCACAACCATTCCTCCCCACGAGACCAACTCGTGCCCCACGTGGTAAAATATATGATGCAGATTGCAATTGGTACGTGCCACCTCCATCGAAAGAGCATGTTAAATCTCTAGCAGAAATGGCTGGAGATCCAGATATTATCGCAGCAGAAGGTTCCTCAGTTGTGTCGGCCACGGATGATTGCAGCAGACTACTACTTGTTGTGGTTCTTGTTGTCAATAGCTTCTTGGACAAATGTGCAGCTTTGAATGATGATGTGACTGATGGAGGTTGAAAGCACAGCACGTCGACAACATTATTGATGAAAACAAATACGCAACTGAGGAAAAGAAACTTCAGTGATTGCATGATAGAAATGAAAGGGACGCCTGCTGCTGCTGACTAATCTTCTACCAACGCAATGTTTTGATGTCGATGGTGATGATGTGCGTCGATAGTCGATAGCTGTCGATAGTCGATAAAAGAGTGGAGGGAGAGCGGGAGGTAGTACAACACATACTACTTGTGAAGCGGGCTTATTTTTATCAACGTGTAGGACCCGTTTCGTGACATCCAATAGACCAAGACAAGCAACGACAACGATCGACAACGACCATAACGGACTGCTACGTTTTCATTGGCACTCCTGCAGTCTCTTGGCAAGCAGTGTTGTGTATCAGGGATTATCATAATATTATAGAAGCAGCGCAAAATGGGCGGTGATAAAGAAGATGTGGTGGCGGAAGATACTGCTGCTGCTCCCGCCAGTGTAGCTGCCGATAATGCCAACGGTGGAGCTGTCAGCGATGACAAGGAGGAAATTAAGACCGATGATAGTACTAACGGTGAAATTTTACGTGCATGGACTTCTAGTAGCGATTCTACATCGTTGTTCCCTCCAAAGGCTCCGCTAGACTCATTTGACGATAATACGTCTGTGGATGACACACCGTATGAACATGGATTTGAGCCAGGCGATCATATCATACGGTGGGATATGCTACCCATACTTTGGCCGATCCAGATTCATGGGATTGTGCTGGATGTTAGCGATGATAAAACAACTGTTACCATTTGCGATTTTGGTATCACTACAGTTAAGAATGATGCTGTTGAGAAGAAAATGGCCAAGTCGGGAGAGAAGGATGCTCAAAAGATGCTAGAAGAAGAAAACGCCAAGTTTAATGAGGCAATCAAAGACGAAGGGTGTGGCGGTGGGGGCAAACTACTTAATAATGCCAGTGCTGCTGCTGACAATAATAATGATGGTGAAGTAGAGAACAAGGGTCGATCTAAGAATCGCTTGAATATTATCATCCTTACCAACTGGTCAGACCTACGCAAGTGGAAGAAGGTGAACTACGATGGAGGTTTACTCGGTGGCAAAAAGGGAAGTATGGGAGAAGGATTGCAAAAGTTGGGTAAACAAACAGAGAAGCTTTGGACTTCTGTAACCAAATCGTTTGTTAGGAAAGAAAGCACTGATTCGACGACCAAGAAAGGATCACAACATGTGCCCTCAGTCCGTCATGATGTGAATGATGAAGGTTATTGTGTTCATCATCCTGAAATTCAACTTCGAAGACGACGAGAAGGAGAAGGAGTTGAAGGTGAAGATAACGAAAAAGATGGATGGACTATTGTTAGAAAGAAATGCCCCCAGTGCATCATAGAAGATTGTCCTGCCATGATGGGCGAAGAGAGTCCGACTTCTAGAACATCTACCATCGTATCGGAACCCTTTTCTAGCGTGGAGGAAGATGAAGATCGCGATGAACGTAAAGATGTAGAAAAGGAAGAGGAAAATTCTAATAGTGGTACTTCCAATCTTAGCGATAGTGACAGTATCAAACCTCCATCGGGGTTGAATCTTACGCGTACAGCTAGCAACAGTTCAGGCACAGATAATCACGATGTTTCGACCGACATCAGCAAAACAGACTCCAAGGATACGTTGGAAGAACCAAGGACTCTGGCACAGATGATTTCAGAGGCAAATAAAATTGAGAAACGCACCGTGCGGAAAACAGTTGTGAAGACTGCTCCATCATCATCACCAGTGAATGAACAGAAGCCACCAGTCAGTACTAGTCGTCGTTCTTCATGGCGACAGGGATCATTCATGAAATCAGTATCGGGTCTATTTTCTGTTCAAAAATCCGAAAACAAGGACGAATCAGTGAACAAGGGAGAGGCGGTGACCCCACCTGAAGTTGAAGAGGAAGAAACAGACAAGTCAAAAACTAATGAGCTCCCTAGATCAGATCCTCCAGTGTTAGTGTTGGCACGGACGCGTTTTATCCTAAAGCACGGTGAGGAGATCTTGCCCCCTTATCATATCATCAACTCAAACTCTGAATGTATTGCAGTCTGGTAAGTTTTCATGAAAGTGCTGTGGCTCTATTGTTATTCAAAGATCCTGTCTAACATTGTGTTTACGGTACATACAGGTGCATGACTGGAAGGTGGTCTACACTGCAGGCTTCTGTCTTCTTACATTCAACAGCGATTGGCAATGCCAAGTCGTCAACTGTGTTGGGCCTAGGGGTTGCAGCGGCAAATCCATTCCTTATTCCAGTTATGGCAGGCATTGGAATAACTGCCGTCGGCACTCCGTGGTTGTTGTTGAAATTAGCAAATGACAAATGGAACGAGGCAACTATGAGTTTGAACGAGCAATTTTGGATGCAGGCTGAACCTGAGGTATTTGTTGAATGTATTGAGAAGTGGGGAAGATTAGATAAGTAAGGTCTATGGGAGCTTTGGTAGCTATCTATGTTAAAACTCTTTCTATGATGAAATAGATTCACAAATTTCTATAACTCTAAACAAACGATGATACATAACGTAACTCTATATGGTAACATCCTGTACAGAGGACCTCCTCAAACTTAGCAAGACGATCAAAAATCAAGCCGCTCCAGAGGCACATTGCGCCGCAAAAATGATTTGATCACGGCTTGAATCCAATTGTACTGCTTCCATGAACATGAGGTATGGTAGGAATGCTAAGAACAAGTGGAATAGCGAGTGCGACCAGCCACCTATCGGATATTTTGAGAAGGACCAACCAGCTAAAATAAACATGAGAAGGAACTGACCGAACAGAATGTAATGTCCGTGAAGTAGCACTGGCAAGATGTACCATGCAATTGAAAGTCCAACATTCCTAACATTTCGCTTTGGACAAATTTTAGTCTCAAATTGTTTGATCGCACAGTCGAGATTGAAGACAACGTTGAGAAGGAAGTAGACAACGCTCCCAGATGTGCCGTATGAGGCACATGCAGACGCAAAATGGATGAAGGAATGATCAAGCCTTCGACTCCAATGAGGAATGCGTTTTGAACTAAAAAATGATGAGTAGACAGCAGTGAATTGTTGTGGTTAGATCATACTCAATAAGTCAAGTGCGTCAATTGTCATGCACACTTACGGTTCCAGAAACATGCAATTGATGTGATACAAAATGCTAAAGATCGGATGAACAAATCCAGTAAATGCCACTATCAATACTGCTGGCGGAGGAAGTGCAGTCAAATTAGGAAACATTGGGCTATTGATGCAACCCAAATTGGAATAACCAGCCGCAAATGTGTAGTCAAAGTCAAACCCTCCAAATAGTTGACGAGCAACATCGGTCAACCATCCACCGCTTGTCAGATTGTTATCAATCATCTGAGTAGTCATAATTTGTTGTTCTATCTCTGCTCCATCCTGTTGCATTATCCAACTCCCCGACAAAATAAACCATACACTAAACAACATTCCTGGGACCATGGTGAGTGCGTTGCACGCTTCTTGCATCGGTGTCATGACACGTTGGTCCAAATATTTCTTGGCATCAAATTCATCATCGCCATTCTTCTTCTTATCATCTTGAAATGACGACGATTTAATGCTGTCACCGCTTGAAGACCGGAGTATATCAATTGTGGTAAATGAGTTGCCGCTACTGGGCGAATGTCGTAGTGATATCTGGCGGCTTTTAGTCTTCGTCACCATATCGTACTTATTGCTTTGATATTACCAATTGAGTATTTATTATTATCACCTGAACAAACTCCCTATCGTGCAACTGTTGTTGTTCATTAGAGAGTAGAGAGTGAGAGGGCTCTTGTGACAGAATTGCGAGGAATTTCTGAAAAGTGACACGTGACACATACTGTAACAATTGTTACGTTTGTAACACTACAGTATAGTAACACCTGCGTCCTGCGTAACATGGAAGAAGAACTCAATCCAGAACCGATCAATGATCACAACAAAAGGGCAACAGTACGAAAGAGTTCGATTCCAACATGAATACTCCAAATTCGTTCGACACTCCAATGCAGAACTGGAGCAACTCGAAAGATGTTACTCAGAAAATCTTGTTACTAGAGACACTCAAGCTCAGGAAATAATTTGGACAAGCGTTTGCAAATTATATCATCTCATCTTTGAAGAAGGATGGTCATTATTTCGTAGGAAGAAGGTATTGAAAGAATTGTATGATCGTTTCTTCCGACTGGAAATAAATCGCAGAATTTCAAGACCCAACTTTGATGTTTGTGTCAAGCTATGTTGCTGTGATTGTCAGCCAGGATCGGCAAAAGAACGATGCATTCTCCTGGCTTCAGAAGATGTATTCAATGCATTTGATACTCTGAGTAAGGGAATGATTAATTGGAGGCAGTTTATTTTCTATCTCCATCTATTGTCTGAACCAGCATTGAGCTGTGAAGAACAATTGAAGAAGGCATTTATCATTATCAGTAGCAGTACGGATGATGGATTGGAGTATTATTATGCATCATCTGCATCGTCATCAACGAAGCATCAACCAACATTGGCAATTGATTTGCAAGATTTGGCATCTATATTATTCCCATTGATTAAAATTAGTGCATTGGAAACAGTTCTCAATGCATTAGATGAGGCTTGGGCAGAAGTTGTTACTAAGTGTGGAGCAAACAACAAGACAAAGCTATCTTTACACTTGTTTGAGAAGATGCTCAATCAGAGAGTTATCCAAAGCTTCTTTGCCGGGTCTAGGTCATTAGCTTGGGGCAAAGGGGACTATTTCAAAGTGTTTGTTTGCCACTGGGAGGCAGAATTATATAATGCTGAATTGCTATCTATCATTAGAAACTCTCGGCGTGATCATGCAATTAGAGACAAATTGGTTCGAGATGACAATAGGAAAAGGAGACAAGTGTGTAAATGCTGGCTCGAACGTACACGATATCAAATTAGCCAAAGAAAGTCTTTTGATTCAATGAATCGTATGTTTGTAGTTCATCAATTGTTTCATGGATACATTGCCTTATGCTCATGGAGAACAAAGCATAACTCGGCCTGTGACATCCAACGAGTAGGCAGAGGATTCCTAGGAAAGATCAAGGCAAAGATTCAGTTTATGATGAAGGAGTCAGCGATACTGATACAGACCCATTTCAGAATTTACCTAGCAAGACGAACATTCCAGCAGCTGCTATCAAGATATCTTTCTGCAGTTGTCAAGGTCCAATGTCTTTTTAGGGGTACGCTAGCAAGACGTCTTGCATTGAAAAAGCTTATGACTTTAGTGGAGAAACAGCGATCCGAAAATGAACAAGAAATGGCACGCTATGCCTTTGAGAGGGGTATATGGAGCTTAACTAGACTGCAATCTCATAGGAGGAGGCATATTGCAATCTTGGAAGTGAACCGACTTCGTCAGAAGAGACAACGAGAAATCGAGGTTCGGCATGCAATGGAATCTCGCAGTGCAGCATTTCGTCGTGAAAGAAAATTGTACCAACGACAACTCGAAGCCTATTATCAACAAATGAAAGATGATCATGATACAAATCAAAAGAATGAGGCCAAGATAAGGCAAGACAATATTCGTCTACGAACACTACAACGCCGACTTAAGAACGACGAGTTGAAGAGTCAAGAACCAGACATTGAAATGGAGGAGAAACTTGCCACTGAGGAATGGAAACAAGGTTGGCTAACTAAGATTGAAAAGGATATTGTCAAGGCGAAAGAGTATTATGTAAGCTGCTTGGATAGACCAGCGAGTAAAAGGGAAAAGAAGAACAGGGCTGTTGCAAAGAAGCGCATCAAAGAACGAGTCGCTGTAGTACTCAGGCGTGCTGATGCAAAGAACATTCCGATGGAAATTAAGGAAGCTAAAGTCATTGCAAGAGAAGAAGTCGTGTATATGGTCGGTGAAGAGGAAAGGAACAGACTCCTTGAACAGATGGATAAGGCGTTCATTAAACGAGAGAATGACAAGGAAAAGACACGGATACAAGTCGAAACCGCGAAAAGAGATGCTCACGCTAGGGCAACAGTGTATGCGGTATCAGTAGTTGCATCGGCTTGTAGGCGATGGCTTGCGAGGAGAGAGATGCGACGTTTATGTTTAGAAAGGTATGAAAAGAGATATGATGAAAATCATCATACCTTTTATTACCTGAACAAGGTTACTGGAGAAACCAGGTGGACAAAACCAGAGGCTATGGGAATGTTGGATATACCAGTAAAGGATGAGTGGGTCGTGTTGAGAGATATACACAACTTTCCCTACTACTTCAATCCAAGTACGTACGATATTAAGTGGAACCCCCCTTTGAATGTAGAGGTTTGTGGCGGCACAGTGCTCCAAACGTGGTGGAGAGAGTATCCGGTTAAAACTGGAGGTTGCCCCAACTTGGCTTGCTGTTTGAACGAGGATGACGGAATACGTTACTGTCAAGAGTGTTTTGATAGAAAGGTTCAGAATAATTATGGCGAAGATGATACTTGTTAGTAAAGCTAAAGGACAATTGTTTGTAAAAATGGTGTTCGTCATCAGGTTCGCGTAGGTCAAACTACCTTCCCGCTTGAATTTGAATGAGACGAGTTCGAGCTTGTTTTCTTCTGAAGAAACACACAAAGAACTCAACAACAATCACAATAACAAAACAACATGCAACACCGTCCACCAATACGAGCAAAGAATAACAACAGATCAAAGGGCTTGGAAAAGCTCGGAGTGTGTGAGAATGATGTTAGAATAGCCGAAAGATTACTCAATCAAATTCAATCGTGTTCTTCCTCCGAGTCTTCCTCCAAGGCAGAGCGAATTCTTGGTTACACATCATCTCGATTATGCCGAGAGAAAGCATTAAAGCTTCTCGGTGCTTCAGAATATGAGGTCGAGCTTGAGAACTCAAAGAATCTCGGGTCGCTTGGTCAGTCAGGTCGAAGAAGATCTTTTAACCCTCCTTCTGACCTTGATTCACTACATTTATATCACAGAAGAAGAAGGTCAACTGAATACTGTCCCCGCCCAAGACTTACTCTTGGACTAAAAAGAAATACAATAGCTTCGGTGACGTCAACTAGAAATGAAGGTGGATTCCGACGAAGTCGGGTTTTTGGAAGCTCTCTGCAATCACAATTGAATAGTAATAAACTGCCTGATGGACAGTGCGAATAACTGCAACTAACCGTATCTATTCGAGATATTCTTCCCTTTAAGCTTATCTTCTTCCTCCTCCTATAATCCATACATTCCTCTTCCACGACCACGTCCTCCTCTCCCTCCTCCTCCTCCTCTTCCTCCTCCTCTTCCTCTTCCTTCTCCATGTTCCTTGTTCCACAGTTTACCATCTCCACCTCGAAAGCTGTTTTTCATGGCACCTTCATCATAATCAACAAATACTGGCCTACCTGAAACTTGAAGTCCAAAAGGTTTGGCTGCCTTTTGTACTGCAGCAAGAGCACCTTCCTCATTCTTATACTCAACATAGCCAAATCCTTTTGATTGGCCACTTGAATGATTCCTAGCTATTCGAACACCACCATCTAATATCTTTCCACATACACGGAAGCTTTCTAAAATTTGTTGCTCAGTTGCATCATAAGGTAAATTCCTTACAAATACTGTCTTGCATCCATCAGGCTGAGCTCGAACAGGCCTACCACCCAATGATGCTCCAATGGTAGTTCCTGCTCTTGGTGCATTGGCTTCTCTTACAGTGATATATCTTCCACCGAGATCTTTACCATTAACTTCATTACTAAGAGCACGAGTCCGAGTTTCCTGTGACGCAAAAACAACATGCCCAAATCCACGTAGTCTGCCACTATCTTGCCAAACTGGTAACCGGAGTTGCAAAATGTCATTGCAGCCGTGATTAGCAAAGAATGAACGGACTTCTTCTTCACTAGATGTAAAAGGTAGTCCTTCAATGAAGACAGTATGTTCCACAGAGCTAAGTTTTGCAGCATCTACTACTTCGTTGCTGCTAGATCCATCGGTAGCAGCTGCATCAGTTGTGTCACTTTTCTTCTTTCGATTACGCTTTCGTTTGCGTTTCTTGGATGTATCCTTGTCGTCCTCATTTTTATCTTGATCGTCTACGCCTGTATCTTCTTTGTCACCGACGTCTTGTTCATTATTATCGTTTGTAGATCCATCGCCATCATCACCATCGTCTGCGTTGGCGTTCTCAATTACTTTAGAGTCATCACCAGCAGGCTCATCATCATCTTCTGCAGCGGTGGTCGTCTTACTACGCTTGCGACGGCGACGCTTCTTCCCTTCTACTTGCTCGCCTCCCATGGTTTACGTCAATGATAGCCAAGCACAACGAACATTACTATTGATGCCTATCGCAAATCAAATAATGTGAAATGTATTAGTGGCGTGGATGGAGTAGGCCGTAAAAGGGAGTCTTTTAAAGCTGGCACTGACCCCACACACCAACCATGAAAAAATCTTCACGACAATAGTGCTTGAGTTAGTATCCATCCTCACACTTGTGGCACCGGCGCTATTATGATGTTCAAATACCTTGCTCTGTCGCTTCTCCTTTCTGCCTCGCAAGCCTTTTCAACCATCACTAAATCAGACATGGCATCGGCCTATCTCAAAGACGTACCAGAGGGACCACCCGACGCCATTCTAGGAATTGCCGAGGCGTTCAAATCATGTACCGATGAACGCAAGGTGAATGTATGTGTGGGTGCCTACCGTGATTCTTCTGGTAAGCCGTGGATTCTACCCAGTGTTCGGAAGGCGGAAGAGCGTTTATTGGCCGATTCTACTGTCAATAAGGAGTATGCTCCTATCGCGGGTGATGCCAAGTACGTCGATTTGGCACTTGGCTTTGCGTATGGAGCACAAGCGGACATGTCAAATATTGCAGGAGTTCAATCCTTGAGTGGAACAGGAGCATGTCGCATTGGAGGACACTTCCTTTCCAAGTTTGTGCCCAAACCCGAAGGATTGGACAAGGTCCCCATTTACATCCCTAACCCTACGTGGGGAAATCACATTGCTATTTTCAACAACTGTGGAATGGATGTTCGTCGTTACCGATACTACAATACAAAGACTAACCGTCTGGATTATGATGGCCTCCTAGAAGATTTGAAAGAAGCTCCCGAGGGATCCGTTATTCTATTACACGCATGTGCCCATAATCCTACAGGGTGCGATCCCACCATGGAGCAATGGAAAGATATTTCTAATTTAATCAAGGCCAAGAAGCATCATGTCTTTTTTGACTCAGCCTATCAAGGTTTTGCGTCTGGAGATGCAGAAGCTGATGCCTCTGCACTTCGCTACTTCGTCTCAGAGGGACACAATGTCGTCTTGGCCCAATCATTTGCCAAGAACTTTGGTCTTTACGGAGAACGTACAGGTACCCTCTCGGTTGTTTGCAACTCTCCTGAGGAACGATCTGCTGTGATGAGTCAATTGAAACTCATTATTCGACCCATGTATTCTAGTCCTCCCATCCATGGATCGAGTATTGTCAAGACAGTCTTGACAGATGATGAACTCACAGCTGAGTACTATGACAATTGCAAGGAGATGGCTGATAGAATCAATGCCATGCGAGTGAAACTGGTTCAAGTGTTGAAAGAGGTAGGAAGTACTCATGATTGGAGTCATGTTACTGAACAAATTGGAATGTTCGCTTACACGGGTATGAACAGCGATATGTGTGACGAGTTGACTTCGAAGTATTCTATCTTCCTAACCAGGGATGGCAGGATCTCACTTGCTGGATTAAATGATGGAAATATTGAATATGTTGCCAAAGCCATTCACGATGTCACAAATGGCAAGAGCATCACATCATCGTAATCTTCTTGTGTCAGTCTATCAAAGTTGAGGGTTATTATAGAAAGTAATATACAAGATAATCAGTTTTAAGGCGCTGCATCTATCACTCAATAGTATCAGTTATAAGATTTATTTGCAACAGGCTTAATCTAACGCCTAACCCACTGTGGCGATTTCCTAGCTTTCACTCTTCCAACCTTCTTACGTTCGACCATTCTAGGATCACGAGTTAAGAAGCCATGCCTCTTCATCGGTGGTCTATAATCAGGATTGTATTTCTCCAAAGCTCTAGCCAAGCCAAGACGGATTGCACCCGCCTGCCCTGACAACCCCCCACCTTCAACGACTGCTATTACGTCAAACTTTCCACACGTTTGAGACGCAATAAACGGCCCTAGAACATGTGCACGATGTGTTTCCCTTGGGAAGTAAGATAAGAAGTCTCTGCGGTTGACAACTATTTCCCCCTCCCCGGGTTGAATCCATACTCGAGCGTGAGCCGACTTACGCGATCCACGTCCATACGATCTGCCCCGTTCGTCAATTTCTGATACTCGTACGGGTGGACTAGCATTTTTTATCCATCGATCCTTTTCGGCTTTCTCGGCTCGCATAGCGGCGAGGACATCACGTGATTCTTGTGTGCCATCATACAGCCACCACGTTGCCTCCTCCTCCTCTTCCATTTTGCGTTGATCAGTTGGATCAAGCTGCGTTTCCTCTTCTGGTATGTCCCAACGAGCTTCGTCTAGATCATCTTCATAGTCAGAATGTTTTAATGTCACTGCGTGCAAACGTAGCATGCTTTTTCTCTCGGACATGGAAGAGAAGTGGCGGCTGACACCCGTTTGCTGGTCGCTATTGTTGATGATGGCTCGTGATGCACATCGTGTTTTGGTGATCTGCGAGTTAAATTGATTGTTTTGTCCCCATAACGAGCAGCATGGCGACACAAGCGATCGCCCTCCCCGTTGTGATACCCGATGAAGGGCGGAGAAGAGTGAACCTTTCATAGCGGACGCCATGGTTTTTATCTTCTTTGACCTTTGACCTCTTTTGAAAGTGAAAGGATTTTTAGGTTGACAGACAGACTAAAATCATGTCATCCCCTCTTTTATGGTGTGTCACTACTACTGGTTGATAGAGCGACGGAAGCTCTTCTTTTCTCATTATCCTTTTGCATTGGTTGTAAAGATAAAGGCTTTCATTACATTTGCATGCATCTAGATAATGCAGGCGGTAACTGGTGTATGTAGGAAGGATAAAGACTACAAGGAGGAATGGAGTAACACTTTCAAAAGATACTCCTAACTAAGAAGGAAAGCACTATAAAGTCAAAGAAGAAGGAGAGGGTTGTAGTAACATCCCCGTGATGTAAGAAATATAATGCATTTGTATATGGCACAGTTGCACTTTCAAGACAACATTGGAGATATATCATCACAAGTTACAATTCTTTTTTCTTGTGGCGCTAATTGCTTCCCAATCCATATGTAATAGTTGTTTCGATGTAGCTTTCTGAATGGAAACCCAAGAGTCCATTTTCTTTCCCCAAAATGAATCGCCCCTCCTGTATTGTACATGAAACATGATGCTCACAAAAGAGTTCAATCTCCTATATCATCATCACGTTGCAGATTAGTACACACTTTTTAACGTTTGCGGAATGTAATCCTACCCCTGGTCAAATCATACGGACTAAGTTCAATTGTCACCTTATCTCCCACTAAAATTTTCACATAGAACTTTCGAATCTTGCCACTAATCGTTGCAAGAACCGGGTCCTGTGTTTCAGGTGCACCATCAATAGTACAACGGAACATGGCATTTGGAAGACTTTCAATCACAGTCCCCTCCACTTCTATGACATCATCCTTGGGTTTCTTCACGCGTTGTGATTGATTCTTTCTAGCATTACCCTGGGCACGAGCTTCTTTCTTGCCAAAGAGGCTTGTAGTAGTAGTAGTAGTTGAAATGGGAGATGGATGAGTGGTGAATTGTGTTCC
>JALLBI010000021.1:0-29213 GCA_036940125.1 Mediolabrus comicus
TTGTGTACTTTGTGAATTTTGTAGTGTTTCGGTCATGATTTGACGTACCTGATCTGCATTCATTGCCGGCTGTTGTTGTTGTTCATTGTTGCTGTTGTTGTACTTGGTACGTTTGGAATTACGATGACTACTACTGCTGGGTTGGATCGACTTGCGTACCTTAGACTGACGACGTTGCCAATCATGTCGATCTGGTTTTTGAAACTGTAGTGATATACGTGCCGAGTCAAAGTCGTCACCTTCTAGACCTCTGCCATGACCACCACCACCACCGTGAGGGAGAGGAGTCTTTGAATCTTCTTCCTCATCATCACTATTATTATTGGTGTTATTGTTGTTACCAAGTTGATCCAATTCCTCCATGGCAGCTTGCAGTTGTTGACGCTTCACGGCACTACGAGTTAATCGAGGTGATGTTTGTCCACCACGTTCTTCGACAACCTTATAGTACGGCGTGGGCGATAGGATCGCATTCTCCTGAGCTGATGAGGAGGCTATTGTTGTGCTCTTTTTGACAGGAGTTGCATCATTGTCATCATTCTCCTTGTCCGATTTCAACTTTGGAAGAGGCCGGATGACCGTGGTAGTCTTCATGGCCGAGGACGAGGACGATGAGGTGCTCTTCTTCGCCTTGGGTGCGGACGATGTTGGACCACCACGTGCCTTGGAGGAGGCTGTTGCCGATGCATATGAACCTGCTGCTCGTCGACTGTTGCGTTGCTGCTTGGATGATCTGCCGTTAACATTATTTTCGCTGGAGGAGGAAGTAGAAGCCTGGGCAGACTCGGAATCGCTCCCGCTGGACGACGATGAGGAAGAGGAGCCGCCGCCGCTGTTGTTGTTGTCACCGTTGTTCGATGATGAAGATCGAGGCATGGCAACAGCGGCCTCACTTAGGATTTTACTAATACTGCTGCCCGTCTTCATCTTGGAGTATCTAGCTGTGGTTGTTATCTCGGTAGTAGCGATCGCCATTTTTCGTTTCAGGATTTTTTCAGCAACGGCAGCTACCTATGTAAGGTACGGTAGGAATTAGTACCATACACTTCTTTACGCCTCCCCTTCTCAACCATAAAGGCATTTTTTTTTTTCTTTTGGCTTAGCCAGAAACGGGGGCGAAAAAGGAGAGAGAAAAAGAAGGAGAAAGTTCAGTTCCTGCTGTTGCTGAACAATTCAAAGGATGATTACCAAACCGTCTAATAACTTAATGCTGTTAGAATATCGAATTAATAAGACGTTCTATTAGATAGTAATTTCAAAGCAAGATCCAAGCGTATTGTTGTTTTCATGCTCATCTGAGCAGGAGCATTTGTTGTAATGCATCTGTTTCATGCAATGCCATTCATATCTGTCGACCTCGTCCATAATTGATCGCCAACTCTTCTCTCTCTAATGGTATATTGTCGCATAGCTATGTCTGCTGTTACATCATACTGTACTACCTCAGATTGATGTTTACCATTGTTTACCTAAAAGCACTAGCTTATCAGTGCACCCTGCGCTTCGGCTTGGGATACGTCTGCTCAATATCTTTCTTGTAGCAATTCTTGTTTGTATGACATGATGCCAAAAAATGCTCCATGCAGGTTGCATTTACTTCAAGATTCACGGAAGCGAGCAACAGTAAAGTTGTTCCGCCACAAACAAACATTGCATTCCGATATGTTGCAACAGCCGTCATCTCTGCGACGAATGCTTAGATATAGGAGCATGCCACACAATAAAAAAGCCACTAATAATGCATGTCGACTATAGAAGCACTGCGTAGGAGCTGTTGTGCATGAAGTCGAAGTATGGCTGATGGCTACGCTGCTGCTGCTGGCATGCGATGCTTTGATGTCTCCTGCAAGCTCATCTCTAATTTGAGGTGTGCAGTTAGCACCGCACCGCATTACATCAATATTTGAATTATCTTGACAAAGACTACATTCTAATTCATCATGGAGTGTGTAAGGCGATGGATGTTGCCGGTGATGGGCGCTCCGATATGTGTTGAAATTCTTTTGTCCGCAAACACAAGATGTATGTTACTGCGTGTGCTAGTGTTGTCAGCCCCTACCACATCTGAAGGTGACAGTAAATGGGCGATACCTGTACTAACCTACTAACCACCGCAGTGGCGTCGCTGCATATTCATTTCCGATGCTATTATCGGAGTCGTAAACGATCGATGCATTTCATCGCGTGTAGTAGTGTAAGTGGAGGGAGGAGGACCTCACGTCGAAGAGAAGTCTAATCAAGTCGTGATGGATAATCACGCCTCTTGTACATGAAGTCTAACAATTCCTACGTGGTCGCTTTTTGCACCGTGACATGGAGTTGCCGCTTTTTGCACCCCTGCCGTGACCGCTTTTTGCACCCACAGCACAAAAACGTTGCTGCCGTGAAACCAGCACTCTCAACACTCACTGCTGAAAAGTCCAGTTTCTTCTACGAAGGAGTCCCCAAGGGCAGGGATTCCTTCAACCAAAATTATACGGGCAGAGTTTGGGGCGCTCCCTTCTTCGCAACAGGGAAAGACACCTGTAAGGGGGCTCCCCCGCCCGGGCTAGGTTTTCCCAATGTTCTTTGGAGCGAGGCGCCAGGCGCCGAGAGATTTGAGATTTGAGTTCGTTTGTGATGAATCACTGGTAGCAAAGTAAAAGTAGATAAGTAGCTGTTCCTCTGATAACAAACACCTGACGGAGGTACCAACTGTAGGCAAAAGAAGTAATTGGTGATGAAGAAGCAACCATCATCGAGAAAGCGGTCATACGTTTGCAGCTCGACGGCATGCATTTGGATCACTGCAATGGCAATACAAAGCAGTAGCACGGAAATCATGGCCTACACGTCGCGGGTGGCACGTTCGTTCCACAAAAACAAACGGCTTTTACAAGATAATTTTCTCTGCACGAGGAATAATAATATGAATCGAGGAGGAAGAGCACGTGGAAGAAGCAGTGGTATAAATATGGCAATGGACTCGAGAGAATTGAGGTTTTATGCGTCAGCGTCGTCGTCCCGGCCATCAGCTGGCAGCAAACAGCAACTGAACACAGATATCTTTAACCCGCTGACAACACCATTATTATCATATGTTGACGAAAAAATACCGGCTGGTGGTAACCGAAAGCTCCTAGAAGTAGGCAACCCTGCATCATTCTCGATTTATTCAAATGGCATCGGCGGGTTGATGAACACGTTCGATTCTGAGAGGAAACTATCCTATGCATACGCTGGAGCTGCTGGCACCGCTCGATATTCCTCGTTTGTCTCGTTCACCTCGCATTTCCTCAATATAACAAATGATTCGGTTGGCAGTGAAAGCAGTACTGATATGAGTAGTCGGCCGTCGCCACCAGGACAGGATGCCAACACAATCCCAATCGATCTGACAGAACAAGAACAAGAGCTTTTTGACTTGCTTCGAACAGTGACAAAAGAATGCGGAATGAAGTCTACACTAAGAGTCGCCGGAGGTTGGGTTCGTGACAAAATTCTTGCTACAAAGGAGTTCAAACAAAATCGGCTATCGCTAGACTTGCTTAGTGATGGGGATACTGGGCCGAATGGAGAGAACGAAGCAATGAATAGGATCACATCAAAATTCAAAGGAGAAAGAGGATGTAAGTTCTTTGTTACAGTTATCATTTACTTTTGCCTTTTATACTGATGCATTCTTATCACATCTTTTGAACATCATTTCAGCATCGACAAACAGTGCCTCTAAATCTTCGGATAATTCTCTGTCGGTAACTGTCCCGGTAGACATTGACATCGCCCTTGATGATAAACTTGGCCGCGAATTCGCCGACGAGCTCAATCAATGGCTCTCAGATCATNATCTTTTGAACATCATTTCAGCATCGACAAACAGTGCCTCTAAATCTTCGGATAATTCTCTGTCGGTAACTGTCCCGGTAGACATTGACATCGCCCTTGATGATAAACTTGGCCGCGAATTCGCCGACGAGCTCAATCAATGGCTCTCAGATCATGGTCGCGAAACTCACTCTGTTGGAGTCGTTCTAAAGAATCCTGAGAAATCAAAGCATCTTGAAACTGCAACCATGAGAGTTAACAATTATTGGATTGATTTTGTCAACCTACGCGCTGAGGAATACACATCGGATTCACGAATTCCCGATTTGATGCGGATAGGGACCCCGGAGGAAGATGCATTCCGGCGTGATCTGACAATTAATTCCCTCTTCTACAATATTAATGAAGGAATAGTCGAGGATATGACTGGTCGAGGACTAGATGATTTACGGAGTGGAATAGTTGCGACACCTTTACCTCCTCTCACAACCCTGTTGGACGATCCTTTGCGCGTGCTTAGATCAGTAAGGTTTGCTGCAAGATTACGCTTCACGATGTCTGAGGAGTTGAGGGCGGCAGCTGCAGATGAGAGGGTAAAAGCTGCTCTTGATCAAAAAGTGTCGCGTGAGCGTGTGGGCAGTGAGGTAGACTTGATGTTGAAAAGCCGCGATCCTGTAGGAGCAATGAGACTTCTTGTTAATCTCGGACTGATTGAGACCGTTTTCCCTCATGTAAAGGAAGGTACTGCCAATGGAAGTGGCTTCTGTGATGATGTATTTGATCAGGGCCTAACTCTACTTTCCACTACTCACGGTCACTTATGTGACTGCAAAGCTAATCCTCCTATGTGGTGTGAAGCTAAGCGTGCACTTGAAGCTGGTGTTGTGAATGGCGTTGGTAAGGAAGAAACTCGAGTGTTGATGGAGGACGAAGATGCAAGAAGGCTATTGTGGTATGCAGCATTCCTAAAGCCTCTACGAGGCCGCACCATCTCCTGCGACGAGGACGCGGCTGAAACTAGAAAGAAACCCAGAAAGGCCAAACGGTCTGTTATTCTAAGGTTACTTGTTGACGAATTGAAACGACCTATTAGAGATGCAGATCAAGTGGAGAAGATAATGATTGCAGCAGATAATTTCACCAAGCTGGTGTCGATCGGAAGTGATGTGTCTGCCCTCTCTGTATTGCTTTCTCGTGCCCAAGTCAAACATGACAGTGAGGACAGAAACAAAATTGTCTGCACGATGAACAAGAAGATAGTTGACCCGAACATTGAAGACGATCCAGTCTGGCAACACTGTATGGAGTTTAGGAAAAATTGTGCCGTCGCGTTGAGGAAGATTGGGCCACTTTGGAGAGCTGCTTTCATTCTGTCATTATGCGAACAGCTGATGGACGCTGCTAATGACGAATTAGAGTACATGATTGAAGGAGACATTGTAAGTTCAACGTTCCGACTGCTTGTATCGTGCATGATGTTTGTGCGAGCAACCATCTCATTCAATCACTTTGCGTTTTTACTTACAGGTTGAACAGACACAGGAAGAGATTGTTACTGGCATCATGAATAACTATGATGTCTTTGCAGCAGCAATGATGCAACTTGGCCTCATCGGGATATGGACGCAGCAACCTTTGGTAAATGGCGACGAAATTAAGAGAACGATTCTTACTAACATACCCAAGGGTCCAGTGTTCCGCGACGTCATGGATGAGCAAATTGAATGGATGACGACTCATCCGGGAGGAGGCAAGGAGGGATTAAGAGAGCACCTGAGAGCAAAGTTTTCGGCCTTCGTGTAAGAGAAAGAGAAATGTTTCATCTAGTAATCAGCTAATAATGTACAATATGCAATTGAGCCAGCAGGTGGCACCCTCCAACATCTTCATCATCTTATGTTTAAGTAGCCTCTCTCTCTCATCATCTCCTCTTCCTTTTCTCACTTGGAAAAGGTAGAATGGGGAAGAGAGAAGGCGACGTTTGAATGAAACAACAAACGACAAACAACGGGCAGTACCTAAGAGTGCAACAACCATGTCGGACATCCCGTTTGACGAGCCGATGGACGTGCCGCCGCGGCAACTTGTTGCTGTGCGTGAGCACCCAGTGGACGAGGTTTCCCAGCGTTGCCACAGAGAAGAACAAAGAAGTAACAATGACAATGATATCAGCAATAAGACGTCATATTTAGGCACGAGGAGAGACAGGAGTGGTAGATGGATTCGACGTCATTGTTCCGAGAAGAGGTTCCCTCGTATGGCTGGAAAAGCCAATGCTGCTTCGTCGCTGCAATCACCTACAGAAGAGGAAACAAAAAATGCGGAGTTGGTTGACGAGGACAAGCATAAAGGACGCTTAAGTAGTCCTCGTAGGCAGCGACAACTCCACAAAGAGCAGCAGCAGCAACGTCAACAAAAACTCCACAAAGAGCAGCAGCTGAGTTCGCGACAATCAGATCATTCATGCCAGCAGCAGTTGCATGTAGAGTGCGAGAGACGCACCGATCCAGAAGAAGAAATTCCACATACCATTCATAATAACCTTGTCTACAAAAATCTTACAACAAATTCTACTCCAGTGAACAAACCAATACCTTTGGACAAACCAAAACCGGTAGAGGTGAGCAAACCACTTATCTCTCTGAAGAAGCCAAACGCAATACCACATAGCGAATCAAGGCTGGGTCAAACAAAGGGACCAATAATAAAGGAGCCTGCTTACATACAACAAAGGTTACATCAAAATCCCATCATTAAATCACCAACAAAGAATAAGCACACAAGACAAAAGAAACACAAACTAATATTTGATGTGAATTCTTTTCAATTAAATCAGAATGATGATAGAAAAAATACTTCTCCTTATGAGTTTGATGTCGATGAAATATCTGCCATGTTCACCACAAGTAGTAAGATGACTCCGTCAGTGAGACAACATAGCCAGGCAAGTGAAATGAGTATTGACGACGATGAACGAATACGTAGATTTGGCGATGCTTACAATGCTATCATGTTAGCACACGAGGTCAATCGGGCCAAACCACCGGTGCCTCGGCCATCATATTCTGGTAAGCGATGGACAAGGGATCCTAATATCGCGTCAGCATTAAGTATAGATGGCAGATCATATAGTGATTTACAAAGAACGCCAACACTTTCGTTGAAACAAATGATGACATCACCTGATGTATACGATTCTAATAAAGGAATGCTCAACGTTAAACTTCATGATAGAGAGGCATCGTGGTTGGTTCACATGCCAAAATCTTCTTTGAAGAGTCCAACTGAAAATGAAAAGGAACGCGAGTTTGTTCAAACAAAACAACTGAGTATTATTCAGGAAAAAGATATCAGTTCACCGGATAGAAGTATAAAAACACCCATTGCAGATAAGGTTGCTTCTCTCACTCCTTGTTTGAAGAAATTGAATGACATCGAGACCAAAATACAGGCTATTGAGAATAGCCAGAAGTTTGATTTAGAAGAAAATAGACGTGCTATTGTGCAAGCTGGCTTACCATCAAGGCAAAGATCAGTGGGACAGAGAGATAGTCCAACAATATCTCCTTTTGTACAGAAGAGTTTCAAGCATCTTACAATAGACAAAGGACAAAACGATACTACAATAGTTCAGCCTCACCAGGACAACACGGCTAAAGTCAAAACTTCGAACGAAACTACAACTATGGATGGCAATGGCATGAATCCCGACATAGACAATACCCCTATAGTGAGGACAAGCACCCTTCGGCTGCTATTTTCAGGAGTTGCTGAAGGCAAAAGGCAAGACATTGCCATGTCGGAAACAAAGGACAGCTCATCTCATAAGCAACACAAATCGACGTCTAGCGAAGGACGAAGTTCCAAACATACCAAATCTGGCAGATTCGATAATGATAAGCATTCTCTTCGACAACAGCAATCGTCTTTGGGTGATGATCACAATGTCAACCGCATTGAAGGAGGACAGATGGATGCAAGTAATAGCCTCTCGAGGCTTCAGTTGTCTGTACAAAAGCCCGATGAAATAAGTTTTGATGATGCCAAAGAAGTAAGATCTGATGATACGGAAAGTGGTGCTCCGCGAAATCGTCACGAACCTGAATTCCCATCATCGAGTGGAGAACATACTTTGAACCATGGCAAAGTATCTCAGAAAGATATGAATGCAAGTTCTTGGCTTGGCCAAGATGAAAATGGATTTGTAAACGACACTGATACCATTTCTCTGCGGCCAGATCCATCTGTGCTAAAGCCAGATCCTCCCGACTCAGTTAAGTCAAGGCCTAAGGAACCACCTTCTTCTGAAATCGAACATTTGTTGCCACAAGTTAACGTGGCAAACATAGTTCGAGCATCTCTTGTGGTTCACGACCATTCTTTTATAGACACCGATGAAAATCTTGACGATTTTGATGACGAGGCAGAGAACGCGATTTCACGGTCGATGATGATGTCTCCCTCGCTAATTACAAAGCGATATCAACAGGCTCTGGTTGCTATTGAAGCAAAGAATTGGCAACAGGTATCTTATCTCACCCACGCTAATCCGTGGTTAATGGAAATGAAGGATGTTCGAAATGACCAACACCTAGTTCACTCTCTTGCCCTTTATGGCGGCGGCGAAGGCGATGGGGACGACACTTCTACAGAACAGCTAGAGCAGTTAGTATTGAGTATTATAGATTATGATGCCGGTGTTGTCCATAAATTGGATACAGAAGGATATCTCCCACTTCACATGGCAGCAGCATCTGGCAACATTATGATGATCAAGGTGCTGGGAGAGAAATTTCCAGCAGCTGCTTCTGTTCAAAACCACGATGGTCTCTTACCACTCCATTTGGCAGTCATGTCTTGCGCATTATACTCTACTGGCGAGTACGCAGTCGATCTTTTGTTGAACTTATTCCCAGTTGCAGTTGTCATCAAAGACAACGATGGAAACACGCCTCTTCACACTGCAGCCGGTGCTTTGCGTGGTGGCATCGGCTTCAACATCATTTCTCGCCTACTTCGAGTGCATGAAGATATTTTAAGTAGGAATCCACACTTCTTTAAGAGCATGTCTCAACCAAAGATACCAAAACACTTCGACGATGCATCAGTGGTAACATTAGAAACTGAAGCCGACGATACCTCAACAGACTGTTTCATATCGATGATGAAAAATAATAGTGGGGAGACACCGTTGATTAGAGCTATCAAATCAAAAGCAGGTCGGCAAGTGGTTGAGGCTTTGCTTGGTGCTGCTGGCGGGAGTTTAGCGGCGCTTGATGGAAACTCTTCTTACGCTACTGCGCTTCACCTTATTCTGCGAGACGAGTTTTATGATCCAGCCGTGGCACTGTCAATATTGAAATCAGCCCCATCCACAGCGGCAATTCGAGATACAAGGCAACAACTCCCCATCGAACTTGCTTGTTCCAACTCGTTGCAGCGAGAAATCATTCTAGCCATAGCAATTATAGATCTCCCGATTGACCTTGGAGCAAAGGACGACGTCATTTTGAGAGAGGGATTTGGAGCAAGTTGGTTGTTCTTACTTCGCGATTCGAATGATGAGTATGTAGACATTGTCACAGAGATTCTTGCCCTCTGCTCTCACCCACAAAAAATGGCGTTGTGTCTAACAATGGCTGGAAGTGGCAGCGAAGAGACAGCTGTTGCCTCTGCATCACCAGAATGCAAAGTAGCCTTGAGAAAGAGCTTGAGATTTTTAAGCCGATTTGAGTTCACGGGTGGAGACCAGAACAATCTCGTTTCTTCTCAGCATGTGCAACAGTTCGAAGCGATTGATTATGCATCAAACGAAGAGAAGAAAGTCAGCCTTTTATGTTATGGAAGCAATGAGTTGTATTTGAAAGAGGCGAAACATCTGCAAGACATGGATCGTAGGTTCTTTGAAGAACTAGAGCACTTAGCCATTGGAGATGAGGATATTCCTTCTGGTGTAAAGCTTCGTCACTGTGTGTCAGTTACCAAATCAAAGCTGAGTCTATCTCGAGTTGTTGCTGGAATGCCAAGGAATCACAAGTATAGGGCGGATCTTAACCTGCTCAGGAGGTATTTCAGCAAGGTGAAATCAATCGTTTTCTGTGTAGGCGAGGGCATAAGCAAGTTGCACGCAAGGAACATCGTCCATGGGAAAATTGATTCTCACAGCATTATGAAGTTTAGTGAAAGATGGAAAATTACCGGACTTTGTGGATCTGTTGTTAGTGGAGGCTGCTTCTCACCAACTCGTGTTGGGCATCATTCACCACCGGAAGCTTTCTTTGTATCCCAAAGCGCGACGTCTTCAGCAGCAATGAATCCAACATTCATTGCAGAACCATCCGTTGACGTTTGGGCATTTGGAAAGCTAGTTTATGAGACGTTTGTTGGTGAATCAATGTTTGCACCACTCATTGAATCTGATGACGAACAACTTCAAGTAAGATGCATTGCAGGTTGGAATAGTGATCATGCCAAGATTCTGATGAACCGCCTTACGGAGTCAGGAATTGGGAAGAAAGGCGCTGATTTGGTTTGCTACTGTCTGAAACTGAAAAGAGACCGGCCGCAGTCCATGGACAGCATTCTTCGACATGAATTTTGGAAAGAAAAATATTAACTTTTGAGTTAATTAACTGTTGCAAATGCTCCATTCCGTGCACCGAATACGTTGGATGGATCTAAAGCTGTTTTGACAGCACTGATTGACTCCATATACCCATCAGAGTAAATCTCTGAGACGAAGGGTGAACGCAGTTTCCCGATACCATGGTGATGACTAAGAGAACCACCATTATTAAGAATTTCTCTGCGAGCAGATGCTTCAATCTCGCCAAAAACATCCCGCGGATCCGTTGCACCTTTGTAGTTAATTGCCATGCAAAAGTAAAAGTAAACACAAACTCCCTCGTCATAAATCTGGGTAATCCTTGAACACACGAATGGGAGACCGGGAAGTGCCCTTTTCCTATGCTCTGAGTGAACAGTACTCTTTGTTTTTTCGATCACATCCCTCAATTTTGACCATGGCACGAACGTTTCAAAGCTCTCTCCTAAAATGTCGTAATTCATTGCAAAGTCACGCAAATACGCGATGGCGAAAGTAAGGTCATAACCAGATTTGGAAACTTTTGATCCAGCGAGGATTCCACCGCTTGCCGCGGCTAATTCACTGACTATCTGCTTCTGAATTCTTACTTCCCTAACACTTCCTTCGAAAGTAATAGTGGCACAGGCAACAGAGTTTTCGGACAGATTGCCCAAATAGAAGCCCATCTTCTTCGAGACATATGACTTGAAATACTCTAAAGTAGACAGTTCTCCCATCATGGCCTGGCCTAAACGAAACTGTTCATTGTCGAGTAGCCTCACACTTGCAGGCTTCAGTATGCGCTTGTTTGATAAATCTTTAACAAATCTGATCCCAGCATCAAAGCTAGGAAACAAAACACTTTCATGAGATATCGTCTCAGCAAGCGGCCATATTTTGATGACAGCGCTTGTAATGATGCCCAGACAACCCTCAGAGCCAAGCATTAGCGATTTCGGCTCAATTCCTGCTGACGATCTTCCAAACGAAACATTCTTTGCTTTGTGTTTGTGTGACATGATACCTTTCGCTGATACTACCGACACTTCCTTCACAATGTCTTCAATATTTCCATACTTATTTTGCTTCATCCCGCTGGCCTTCGTTGCAATCCACCCTCCAAGGGTGCTGAACTCATAACTGTCAGGTTCATGCCCAATTGTGAAGCCCAACCTTCTCATATGTTCGATTAAATCAAGACCTGTTATTCCCGACTCAACATGTGCAAGACCATCTTCCTCATTGATCCAGAGGACGCTGTTCATCATTTTCATATCGACTGACACCATTAATCTTGGATCTACGGCACTACTTGGACAATGGGTTGAATGCGTGACGTTTGTGCCTCCACCAAAGGGAATTATGCACCAATTGTACGTTGACGCAAGAGAGGTGAGGGCCTGAACCTCGGTAACATTTCGCGGCCAGACAACAACATCGGGAAGACGAGTTCGAAAAGATCCTGATCGGAAACTGTACATATCATCTTGAGTGTGGCCGGTTCCATGCCTAGCGCGATCAAGAGCCGATGTGGAAAGCCTGCTGGCATCGTTGTTAATCGCAGTCACGATTCGAGCAGCATCTTCCACTGTGACTTTGTCATCAGGCATGCATAATTCTGTGCACCCGGAAGTGTAAGCAAAAGGATCAATAGTCACGTTGAGTTCCTTTTCAATGAACCCAACTAAGTTTGGAAGTGGTTTGCCGCTGATGCTATATCTACTTCCTTTCATAATGACTACTTTTGACCCATCGGGTGATGTATTGAGCACGAATCGACTATCTTCAAACCCCCATGCACCAAATGATTCACCATTGTTTCCTTTACTCGATTGAGTAGCCAGCTGAGGAGAAAACAATGGCTCTATTCCCTGCGGTAAATAATCAAGTTTGCTTGAAGGCACAATGGTATCCGTAGATTTGTAAATAGATCCCCCTTTGAGTTGTTTCTTGATAGCCATTCGAATCAACAATATGGGAATCTCGTCAGAAGATGAAACGTATTGGAAAATATGTTCTGCCGTAGGAGCATGAAATCCTTTCGACCGCAGTGAACCGACGGCATTCTCAACTAATTGTTCTGCGGTGTCAAATTTTGATGATATCTTCGATACAATAGTGTCCACTTCCGCGCAACTACGTGGGGCAAAACGATTGCCGCATCCTATTGGGAATATCATTGAAGTCCACATTTTGTGAGTTTGCTCAAGATATGGTGCAAACACATGCCCAAAATGCATCATACACGACCACAACAAATCCTTTCTGATGTCATTCAGTGGCAGCCGCCTCTCTGTATCATGGGACGGCCAGGGCACACAGTCCAGATGCTTTAGAGCATCGGACATTTCTTTTTTAGAGACGCCTAAAACAATCGATGCGGCCTGGACGTGGTAATCACTAACAAGAATCCGTTCTTGCTGTTTTGAAAGAATCGTTTGGCCGATTTCATCTATTTTCGTTGGAGGTATCATTTCCAACGCATCAGATGCAGATACATACACACGACCAATTTTAACTCTCCCACACAACACTCTGTGCATCCACGAGAACAACTTGGAGATACTCATACTCTCATGACGATTACCGATCATTTCGTTCACCAAACTGTTCTGATCAGGAAGAGCTTCGTAATTGATAGCAATCGGTAGCACCAAATGATTGCCTCCCAATTCTGTGACACAACGCAAGAATCCAGTCTTTGGCTCGACAAAACTTCTGCTTCTGCTACGCTTCCCCTCAATGAAGACCTCTACAAAGGAAGGCTTTCGCTTCTTATTAAATATGGTGGCCAATTTCTGCTTTAGACGAGGGTCTCGTTTCTTCCCTCCCCTCTTCAAAAAGAAGGCATTCATACCCGCTGCTATCCACCCAAGAAGGGGGAGGTCAGAAAACTCAGACGCAGCTGCTACATGTGGTATATCAATGCCGAGTTCCGGAAGGACAAAACACACGTAGCTCACGATGAGAAAGTCGTAATATGAACGATGAGTCGGTGCTATGATGACACTTTCAGGGGTAGGATTCGATGAAGAAATTTTTCTTGCCAACGAAATAAATGAAGCTACGTCAATCTCAATCTCTGTTGTTGTCATGCGAAAAAGTTTTGCCAAAAGCCAACCACCAAACCGTAGAAGCAAATTGCCCCTTGGTTGGGTGCAGGCCCAAATTAGGTCCGATATTGGTTGCGAATGCTTTTCACCAGCAATTACGAGAGAACAGGAGGACCTCTGAATACCAGATCGGCGATTCTCTTTCACATATTTTCGTAAATTGTCATTTTGGCACTGTTTTTTCTCATTATACTTGCAAATGAACCGATGGGCAGCGACGGCGCAGCTGAACATGTATCTTTCACCGTTGAAATCATGTGGCGCAACAAGATCTGACTTGAAGTAAAAATTTTGGTTCGTGAATGGGAAGAATAGTAACGGTAAGTCAAACAGTGGACTCAACGATTTCATATTGGATGCGTATTTCGAGGTCCAAGGAAGTTTATCACAAAAATCCAGGAGGCCATTTATGAGAGTCTTGAAGATGGAGTGGATTCGTTGAAATGCCCGAAGACTGAGGTTAAGTTTGGGGAACAGTTTCGCAGAAACAAACAAGCCTGCGTAGGCAATGACACGATTTACGTGGCCACACACAGCTCCCAAGTGTACTATGGCAAATGCATAGGATATCCATGAAAATGACGCAGACAGAGGCGAAGCTATATCCCATGCGACTGTTTTGATACGGTGCGTCATCCTGTATGCCCCTGCCTCTTTCTTTTCTTCTCCACTTTCACTTACATCATCTGAGTAATTCTCTTGGAATGATTGAGAAATAATGTGCCGACAAACCACATCTACCGGTATGAACGGGACATTTTCTTTCCCAAAACTCCACATTATATATGGAAATTTCAGGTACAGACAAGCTGCTGCAACAATAGTCGATGGCCTCTCCCCAGCCCAACCTTCTGACGGTTCATGAGCCGAAGGGCCCACAATACTTGGTCTGATGATGATTGTATTAACGCTTCGATCCTGATGTAGTAAATGCTCGCAAACGCATTTGCTAAAGGTGTAGGTATTCGGAAATTTCAATTCCTTCATAGCAGCTGATGCATATGATTGCGTTCCGAGCATTGATTTGTAAATTTCCAAGGGGTCATAAGGGTGAAGTGAGAAGAGACTTTCGGGGAGAGGCGCCTCTTTCGTGCCTGTGTCTCCACCATGTACGAATGCTGTGCTAACATGGACGAATTTTGCGGCTTTGCTTTTCAGTGATTTAGTCAGCAATTGCATCTGAAGTGATGAAGTTATGTTCGACGAAGCGGCATCTTCCAAAGTTTGTGAAAAACTAACCGCTGCGGCACAATGAAACACGTGCGAGATATTCTTTTGGCAGAGTGAGATAATTTGGTTTGATTCCATTCCACAGTTTGGAAGAGTGACATCGCCTTCCATCACATTGACTAGTGACTCTTTCTCATTTGAACTCAAGAAATCAAACATAGGTCGGGACAGAAGTCGTTTTACTCGTTCGTGGGATGACATTCCCTTCTTTGATCTCACAATCAGAACGACGCCCCCTTCCAAAAAGAGCGACTTCCGGTGAAACAAAAGGTTCCGCAGTAAGAGAGAGCCAATGAAGCCTGTCGCACCTGATACTACAGCCATTCGCTCATTCCCCCCAAAAGTATCTCTAATTACTGTTGGGATTCTGGTCAGTTCTAGAGACATCAACGGCTCGGATGGATCACCGTTACTTGGAGAAATGTTCTCAATAGATTCTCTGCGAAACGGAGAGTTGAAAATCATATCACTATGCTTGCTGAAGGCACGCGAATTCTCAAGATAAAATGATCCCATATACCGACATAAAGATAGCACCACAACAATTGCAAAACCAAGTACTGCACTGGCCAATGTTCCAACTTCTTTCAATTGTAAGTTGATTCCAAAAACGGAGTAAAGCCAACCAAACAAAACAAATAAGACTGAATTCGTCAATTCCCTGTGATGTTTGCGTCCACTGCTTTCCTTTCCTTTGCCTTTATGGCAATTTTTAGTTGATGTAGCAGTTGAAAGTGCCATGATCAAATGTCTTTGGTCGCCTATCCTTAAATTTCGACTCGTCACGGGTAAATAAAGGATGCGGTCAAAGACAGAATTCGTCACAGGGCATTTGTGCTTAGCATCACAGTCCACTGGTCTCAGTTGTGTAGCGCCGCATGGGGCGTCATATCCCATATCTAAAAGCATCTGGCTTACTTGCTGTGGACGCTCAACCAAAACAGGGAAGAGCCAACCATGCATTTTAATATTGTCTTCACCTTGAGGTATGAGACTTTTTTGATCAAGTGACGGTTCGTTACTCAATAAATCCAGAAATGAAGAACATCGATGCATTTTCTCTGAAACTTGTCTTTTTGTGTTTTGACAGTTACGCAACCTTCGTAGCAGTAATGATAATAATGCTGGACTGGGTCTGTATCTGAGCTGGAAAATCATACTTCCATCGGAATTGCAGATTGGAAAGCCTCTCAGCGACGAAACGACAAAGTTGTTGTAATCTAAACCGAAACTTTCTAATACCAGTTTTGATATGGCGCATGCATAAGTTGATTGAGATATCGTGTGCAAAGCAATACACTTGACCACCCTGCGAAGATAACCGAAATTAGACTGTTGTTTGTATTTTGATTCCTGAATGCGTCTCATTGCGGTTGCCAATGCCGAGACCTTGGGAACTTCTACTTCGTGTAACGCATGTAACGAATCTGAATTGTCACCATTGACGAGCGTGTCATTGTTGAGTGGAGGAGATCTAAGCACTACCAAGCCTCCTCCGAGAGCAGTTGCAGTTTTTATGGGCCCAAAGGAAAAGAAGCTGGCATTGGCAAATTTACTCCCCATGTAGCCCGTATTATTTGATCCACTCTCTTCTGTAGATCTAGTCCTTCCATTGTAGCATTGTGCACAGTCCTCCCATATTTCAAGTTTATACTCATTTGCAATCATTCGGAGGTCAGTCATTGATGTCCTGCCTAGAACAGCACCGAAAGGATGGACAACAAGGATGACGACAGTTTTCGACGTGACTGCTTTCCTAACAGCTTCTATATCAATGCCCCAAATTGCATTATTTTCATTGCTAACTGTTTCAGAATTAGCACTAGGAGTCAAGCATTTTTCGTCATTGGTAGGCAGATCGACTGGAACTATCACAAGTTTGTGGTGTCTAATCACATCTACCATCCCTGGAATATTCACCGGCGGGACAATGATAATTTCCGATTCCACGGGAAAAGAATGAACCGAGAGAAACAAGTCAAATAGCGACCTTTCAGAAAGTCCCGCAACAACTTGTGAAGTTCTACATTTTGTATCTGATATTTGTTTCTTGTTATGATCTTCCATTGTCAACCATTGCTTCTCAATATGTCTTTCAAACCAATCATTATGTTGTTGTGGGTGAAGTGAGCAACAAAGTGTGTGAAAGAACTTTAGTAATGGAGAAGGTAACATATACCACAGTATGTTGTGTATGAATCCACCGCTAAGTAAGCTTGTGTACAGTGTATACTTCAAGCATTGAAAAATTGCAAAGAATAGATCGGTGAAAGTGATATCCATCTGTCCACGTGGTATAAGTGGAGTTAGAAATGGCATTTTCAAATAATTTGAACCTGTTATTCCCCCTGTACCTTCCATGAGTTGAGTTTCTTTATGAATACCATTGCATCCTGTATCAATTTCTTTCAAAGTAGTATTATCTGNAGTGATATCCATCTGTCCACGTGGTATAAGTGGAGTTAGAAATGGCATTTTCAAATAATTTGAACCTGTTATTCCCCCTGTACCTTCCATGAGTTGAGTTTCTTTATGAATACCATTGCATCCTGTATCAATTTCTTTCAAAGTAGTATTATCTGTGTGTCCATTTGCATCTGGCGACGTTTGCATTTGTTCAATCTCTTTCATTGCAGTTTGGTACATATCACGGCATTGGCGGCCGACATCAGTCTGTGTTACACTCGATGCGAGCTCCAAATATTGTTTCATAGCAACCACTTGATCATTGCCACAGATGCCTTCACATTCTACCCAGGCATCATATTTTGCACGTCCCACTGGATCAAAGAAGGATGGACGTGAGTGGTTCGAGGAGTGTTCCCCTCGCAAGGAGCATTTGTAAAACCCATAGAGCTTCAAGCGGAATGAATCCGTCACGTAGCTCTTCTCTTCATCAGTAGGTTGCGAGTTGCGTATAAGAGATGACACTTCTTCAAAGCAAGAGCCAATGATTTTGTCACTCCTATCTGACTGTTGCATTGTATATGGTGGATTTTTTTGCAAATGTTTGCCGTGCGGTTGCTCCACGCTCTAGAAAGAAATTACTAAACGCCTACACGAAGCATAGATAAATGCTTACGAGACAATACTGATGCTAGAAAGAGCTGTTCCTCTAGCTTGATAATAGATCAACCACTCTGCTCTGTACACAGGTGGCGTGGTTCGTTGTCTCAGTGGCTTTGCTTGGGTTTGGAGTTTGGATTTCTTTTGGTGGTGAGCTGCGTAACTTTTGTAACAGTAATGTAACGTAACCCATACAAAAATAACAACAACGACCAACGACCAACCAACAACCAACAACCAACGACATCTCAACGACGACTCTCTTACTCTATTACTACTCCACGTCCATCATGAGCACCGAAGAAAAGGACCCAGCAGCCGCCAAAGAGGAGGAGGAGGAGGAGGAGGAAGATCTGGAGAAACTTCAAGCCGAGATAGCACGTATGGAAGCCGAGGCTGCTCGAATTGCACAGGAGACAGAAGATTTGGACAAGTCATCATCAGGTGGTGCAGCTACGGCATCGGCTGCTGCTGAGGGGAAGAAGAGTGACGCAGACACTGCAAGCAAGGATGGGTAAGATTATTTTATGAGTGCATGCAGCAAGAATGATGATGGATGGTACTATACTTATTTCGAAATGTATCTAATTTTCGAGCTCACTCTTTCCCACATATATAATATTTTTGTATCCTAGGCACTCAATATATGTTGGTCAAGTAGATTATTCATCTACTCCAGAAGAATTGCTTGCTCACTTTGAGTCCTGTGGAACTGTTGAACGTGTAACTATTGTGTGTGATAAATTCACTGGAAAGCCCAAGGGTTTCGCATATTTGGAATTCCAGGTAAGTGCAAGCAGTTGATGTTGTCTTTTCAATGGATGTCAATTTTCTTCTGTGATTTGTCTTTCCACCCTGCAAATGGTTATGAGATGGGAAAGGGATCTCATGGTCCAGTAGCATGAATCAAACCATCAGTCTTTCATTCAACAACAACAACAAAAACGCTCTACATTAATAACATGACATCTTTGTTCTGAACTATTCGCCAAAACTATATCACAAAAGACCGACGCGGCTGTGGAAAATGCACTCAAATTGGATGGATCAACTTTCAAAAATCGACAATTAAAGGTTACGCCGAAACGAGTCAACGATCCAAATTTCTACGCACAGCAGAGTGGCGGGTATGGGAGAGGAGGACGGGGTGGAAGAGGTTTCCGTGGAAGAGGACGGGGAGGTGGAAGAGGCTTTCGAGGTGGTGGGTATGGTCGTGGAGGTGGAAGGGGCTTTCGTGGACGTGGAAGAGGGTACACTCCATATTGAGCTGCGCGTATGAAAAAAGAAAACACCGATTGAAAACAGTAACATAGACATGAAATAAACATTTGATAAAGCAACACCGACCCCTTTCACATGTACACCTTTCATCTTTTTGTTGCAGTGTGGGTGAAGATTCAATTTGAGACACGTTGGTGGTGGCTTTGCTTTCATGAGAAAGGCTTATCCTTTTCTAGTTAGTTGCCAACTTCTTGTCCCTTGAGAGGTAGGTACCATACCACTGGTACATGTACCTACCGATAGATTACCCCACAACTGAAACCACAACACAAAAAACAACAACAAACAAGCCGCCTGCACGACAAACACCATGGCGCTCACTGACGATTCTACAACCTCTAGCACCAATTCAGGTGGTATTGCTGGTGCATTATCGGCACTGAATAGTGCTTCGACTAATATGTGCGTATATGCTACATTAACTTGTGAAGATGCAGCATTATTGCGGGTCATTGCTGGGGCCACAGATTTGGTTGCCGGAAGGGGGTGGTCTAGAGTTGATAGTCTATTATCTGTCTCTTTCTTTGTGCATCGATCGCAAAAAGAGTTTGTTGTCTTTCATTGCTACCATTCATTACCTGTACTTTTTTGTATGCTCACTTATTCTAATTTATCTCACCTCACAACACTGCAGTAAGAACGCGTGGGACAGTAGCGGAGGGAGCCAGGCACTAGGCAGCATCCAATCCAGTCTTCCCCAGGGAACCAAGGATTACCTTGCTGATGCACAAAACAAAGTATTCAACCGCAAGAATCTTCGATCGCCTACAGTATTTTTTGGGTTGGGAGAGGAGAAGCCTTTTTATCTCGAACGTGTACCATCCCTCATTACTGAAAGGGTCAAACACAATTTGAGTTTCTTCTATCTCAACTATGCCCTATTGACGGCCCTCCTCTTTTGCCTGACTCTGCTTATTAGTCCAAGCGCTATCATAGGGATTGGTCTGTTGGGATTTGCGTGGATGGCTGTAATTAGAGCTACCGCGGAAGGGTCAGTGCAAATCAAAGGTGAGTCAAACAAATTCTTCTTTATCACTTCCATTCATAATTCCTCCATCTTCTCACATCCCCTCTTCGCTACCTACCTGCAGGAATTACCATTACTCAAAAACAAGCAACAATAGCAATGGGTGCATTCAGTGTCATGGTGTTGATTTGGCTTCTGGCACACATCTTTTGGTGGACTGTGTCAACATCTGGTTTCTTGACAGGTGTTCATTGTTTGTTGCGGGACGCATCAATGCATAAGGATGAAGAGGATAGAGTTGAAATGCAAGGTGATCTTTCCTTAGATGAAGAATCTACATTCCTCAACAGTGGTGCTGATGTGGGAACTATGGCATAATTTGTTTACTTTTCGGGTGGGTTATATTATAATAAGTGGTCATACATAACTGTAATCCGTCGAGAATATTATTTGTTGCAATAGAAACACATGAATGCCACGAACAGGATGCTGAAAGGGCGTGGCAAGCCATGCCAGGGAGCAAAAGCAAACAAACAATTGGATTCTTATTTGAACAAAATTTTCTATTTTCTTTTAACCCCGTCTACGTCAATTTAGATCAAATCCTTTTCAATAGCGAATTCTTCTTCATCACTATCAAGGTCAAGTCCCTCCTTTAGCTTGGCCTTGATCTTCTTCACAAGTTGCTTCTCCTCCTTCTTCGAGAGCTTCTTCTTCTGTCCCTTCAGCTTCGTTACGTTACCAGCGGCATCGGTAACCTCAGTGAGTTGTTGCTGATCTTCAATCTTGGTGTCCTGCTTCAACATCCAGTCGGCATCTCCCTTGGTCTCGAGGTGACCAGCATCCATAACCCATGTCTCGGGACAAAGTTTAGAGCAGAATTCGTTGTTGTGAGTAATCATGACAACACCTCCCTCGTATGTCTCGATAGCACCGGCAAGGGCACCAAGTGAGTCACGGTCAAGGTAGTTAGTAGGCTCGTCAAGGATGAGAATGTGAGGTTGATTCCACATAGCAGCTGCGATAACAACCTTAACCTTCTGTCCACCTGAAAGAGCGGACATTCTGTAGTGGGTTCCGAATTCCTTGTCAAGACCAACATCCTCAAGATGTTGTTCAACATTCTTGGTCGAAAGTGGCCTGACGTAAAGACCCGCTCTTTGGGCAATCTTCATGTCCACAGCCTTCATTGCCTTTTCCCATCCCATCTTCTTCAAAGTCTTAGCGGGGAGATATTCACCAGAGTCCACTGTAGATCCAGCATAACGCACCTCATATTCGTAGTCCTTGGACTTGTTGGTCTTACGTCCTCCAACAAGCTCAGAGACAACCTTCTTGACCTTGGAGACCTTTCCAGACTCCTCATCAGTGAATTGGATCTCGTATGGTGTCTTCTGAAGTTTAAGCTCCTCATCAGTGAACTGCATGGTAACCTTGACAAGACTCTCCTTGTCCTCACCGTTGTTGGCGTACCTCCAACGGATGTATTCATTGGGGGTCTTTGTCAAGTGTTGCTCAATGTGGTGGAAGGCATGCTGGGCAACGTAGGCAATACGAGCGTTGGGGTGCTTCCAGACATCTCCTTCTTGGGGCTCGATCTCACCGACAAGAAGCTTGATCATGGTAGACTTTCCAGCTCCGTTTTCTCCAACGCAAGCAACACGAGAAGCCAAAGACACTTGCACAGAAATGTCGAAGAGAGTGGGCTTTTCATTGCAAGGGTAGGTGAAGGTGCACTTGGACATCTTCATGAGTGCCTTACCCTTGGACTTGACACCCTCGATAGGACCAGGTTGAGGGAACTTGAACTTCATCTTCGACTCAGTGAAGGAAAAGTAAGAACGAGCACTAGGCTTGATCTTGACGAACTCATCAAGGTTACCCTTGTATGTGTGCAACTTCAAGTTCTCAATTTGAAGAATGTGGGAACAGCAGTCATTGAGGAAGCCAGAGTCGTGTGACACCATGATACAAGTCACATTGGTGAGGGAGTTGATGTACTTCTTAACCCATGCAACGTTGATAACGTCCAAATGGTTGGTAGGTTCGTCAAGGAGCAAAATATCGGCCTTTTGAAGCATAGCACGGGCAAGAGCGAGCTTCATACGCCATCCTCCGGAAAGAGTGGACACAGCGTGGTCTGGCTTGGCCTTTCCATCGGGAACGAAACCGACAGTGGCAAGCATATCTCTAACTTGTTCCCTGGAGACTCCGAGAGCTTGGATTTCTTCATCAATGAAGACATACTCGATACATGACAAGTGGCTCTGTTCACCTTGGATATCAGCCTCAACGAAAACAGTACGGACCTCGGAACTATCGGGGAAGCCTTCAACCTGGTTCTTACTAATGGATCTCATAAGCGTTGTCTTTCCGGAATCATTTCCACCCAAAAGACCATACTTCTTACCACGAAGGAGCTTCATTTTGGTGTTGTGAAGAAGAATCTTGGTACCGTAAGCAAGGGTAAACTGACAGTTGCAAAGCTCCTCAGCATCATCCTCTTCGTCTTCTTCCTCGGGAATCTCCATCATCTTCTCAGCCTCAACACGAACCTTCTCAATGCATTCATCGCTCTTAGCAGCATCATAGTATGCGGCAAAGGAACCGGAGAGATTCTTCTTCCACTGGACATCTTCCATATATTGAAGGTCCATCATTGTCGTAGCAATAGAAGAAGCATGATCAATGACCATCTCAAGTCCACCAGCAGCGTCATCAGCACCGAATGCCTTCTTGAACTCAGCGCTGAGCTTGGAAGTATCACCACGAACATTAACAGCCTTATCAGCAAGACCCTTGAGGCGATTGAGTTGTTCCACAGCTTTCTCTGTAACACCACGAGCTTCGGGATCAGCAATAGACGAAGCGTTGGTTTCAAGGGCGGGGAGGAGGAGAGGAAGGAAAGGAGCGGCATCGATGGGGTTGTCCACAAGCTTGGACATGTTATTGATAATAACTGCACTCTGACGTTTGGTGGCAGTGGCCTTTTCTCTTAATCCACGAAGGAGGAGAGGAACAACCATCGCAAGAGCAGGGGATTCGACAGACTGAACGAAAGTGACACCAGCCATCTCGTGCATGATTTCTGGAACTTCCTTGGGCTTAGTGATGGCAGTAAGAATTTTCTCTGTCATGTGCTCAATATCCTTGTTTCCAATGACTTTGAGTGCTTCACGCATGGCTGCAGTAGCAGCAGTTTTCACTTGCTTCTTGGTATCCCACATACAAGCAGTAACTTCGGGGACAACCTCAGGAAGAGCATTACCCAATTGCCGCGGGGCGGTCTCACCAAAGGTAGCCAAGCATTTCAATGCCATCTCACGGATAGGCCACTTCTTCTCTACTGGTAATTTGCTGAAGATGGCAGGAAGAAGAGACTTCATAGCGAAGGGGTTGATGTTTTTGCAGATAGCAAGAGCAGCATCGGTAGCAGCAGTAACAACTGCCTTACTCTTGTTTCCACCCTGTTCAAGACAAGCAGCCAAGCATTGGTTTGTGGCAGCTTGGGCATCAGGTGCTCCCTCAGCAAGGGCCTTTACGAGAGCCAATGCTGCAAGGGCATCGTTCTCATCTTTTGATTCAGCCTTTGCGGCAATAGCGGAGATGTTGGCAGCAAGCCCAGACTTCTCAATTCCATTCTTCTTAACATCCTCAACGAGGTTTGTCTCGTCACCAAGAGACAACTTTTCTAAAGCGGCTTCGATCGACATGATTCTCTGTCTTAGATTTTATCGAAACAACACCTTCTGTAAAATTGCATTGCAAGAGCAAAAGTTTACACACATTAGATTATCATATGCAGCATTGAAAATAAGTGTAAGTTCTACAGCTAAATGCACCATAGCTCCCAGAAGCATCTCTACCCCAATATATTCGACACAATAAATTGGATAGATAACTCCGAACGCTTTTATTATTCCATATAAAGAACAAATGCACAACTTGTGAACTGCTCCATAAGATCAGACCATCTGCAGCTGTAAGCATGTGTATACCAACCTGGCGTCCGATGCAAGCAGAGAGATGTGTGTGCAGAGTACCAAGTTTCATACAAGATTACATATTACATGAACGTCATTCTTACCTTGTTGGCTTTGGCAAAAAGTGAGAGCACTTGTAGATTCGTCACAGAATTTTGCTGGAAGTGGCACCACAACGAGAATTGGATGGCTTCGAGTTTGACCACGTGCACCACGTGAACGTGGGTGGAGTGTGAGCACGGACAGACCTGCTAAAGGAGAGAAAGTTTGTCTACGTCTGATCAGACTCTCAGACATCCAAACCAAAAAATTCCGAGCACAGTTCTACTAATACAATGAAGCGCTCTACACCAGACAATGATGATGCGCCGTATTCAGAAAAGAGGCAACGAAGCCCTTCCATTGAGAGGCCAAGTGATGTGCTTCATTTAAATGTCGGTGGCACGTTGACAGCAGTGCTTAGGCGGACATTAACATCGATAGAGGGAAGTATGTTGGCATCTCGTTTTTCTGGACGATGGGATGATTCGCTTGAGAAAGATAAAGATGGCAACTTTTTCATTGATCAACCCATAGAACTATTTCTACCAATGATTGATTATCTGAGAGCGAAATCCTGTGAAACAACGCTTGCACCACCTGTGACGTCTCCTGAATTTGACAACTCACGCCGATTGAAGGACTTTGTTCGGATGGTTGAGTATTTCGGCATGACGCCTGGAATATATCCCACTCAACTAGAAATGTGCAGGGGTGATGTATCAACTGCACAGATTAGTGGACATCCTAGTTTGGGAGTTAATTCGAGTGAATACGCAACTTTTACCTTAGAAACACGTGGGCACAAACGTCCTGTAATGTCCTTCAGTGTCATTTTGGGTGATGTAGAGAAGATTCAAATTGGTCTTGTAAGAACAAACCACTTTGTGAAGAAGTTAAGACCAGGTGAGCATAAAGGAGTAGGAATGGAACGATACTCCATGTGCTTAGATTGCAGTAGAGGAGGTCTGTTGTACGAAGGATCATTTACGAAATTGGAAGGGCTAACAATAGAAAAGGGTACCTTGATTCGTTGTATAAACAAAGGAGAGAAATGGACCGTCAATGGTCAAGTAGTGGCGTCCTCAATTGCACTAGAAGATTCTTTTCATCTTCCGCCGGACCTTCAACAGTATTCTCTTATTCCAGCGTTCTCTGGTACCGGTAGCTGGCAAATTTGTGAAGTGGAGTTAGATCCGATGACTTCAGATCACAAAACCACGATTTCTCAAGCCCATCTATAGGCAATGCTTTGGGAAAAATATTGTATAGTGTGTAATGGAAATTTCTATGTTCAATAGTAACTGTACTTTTTGTTATGTCACGACTTTATGATGCTGATCAGAACCACAATCGGGGGATATCCCAGCCTATCTAAGTCTCCCCATTAGACAAGATATTTTCAACGACAGTGTTGAAGCTGTTACAACCTGGACATTGCACCCCGAGGAAGTGCCAGCTGAGGTTTTCGGACTTTTCCTCACAATCATTGCACATGATGTTCACAGTACGCTTCAAGTCATCTGGCATAGGTTGCAGTTCAATATCTCTCGCCCTTGCCTGCCAAGCTGCTGCCATTGAATTCTGACCAACTACAGTCTTCTTACAAATTGGGCATCGATAATCGAAACTAGCGAGGTTTCGAAAGCAGTGCGCATGAATACAGTGGCCGCAAGGCAAATCTTGTGGACTCTGTCGCGAACTAAACATATCTTCACGACACACTGGACAATTATTTTTGTACTTATCCTTCATACAATTATGTGTATCATACACAGAAACACTTATGCACATCGAGCACGTGGAACAGTGCTTGTAGTTCTCCTGCCCCCCGACGCGGCAGAAACCACACTCATCACAGCTATGCATGGAGCACAAATAATAATTTGTATGAAGAGACAAGGAAAATGCCGACAAAGTTAGATGAGCACTTGAAGCTTCTATCTGACCTTTGGCAGTGGACAAATCGAAATCACTATAGCTAATAATAGAATAAATAAAAGACAATCCGGATACTCACTGAAATGGCTGCCTATTCAGATCCATCCAGATGTTGCACTTTTCACAATGGTATTCTGCAAAAGCAACTCCGCATTCCTCGTTTGCACATTTGTTCGTCCTATTATAAGTAATTTGAAAGATAAAAACAGACAAATTAGTATCAAACTATCTAGAAGAGTAAACAATGGTGTCACGCAACTGTTGAAAAGAAAAAGGGTCAACTATAATGTAAACTCACTTGCTTGACTGACGAGTATTACACTCCTTGCAAACGATTTCTTTCACAGCAAACCTATCCATAGGTCCACAAGCAGAATGGCTGGTCATTTCATCGTGGCATACACGGCATCCAAATTCTACCCCACAGCAGGGGGCGATGACATTGCACTTGCGCACGTAATGGACGCAAGATACAACTTCCTCTCTTCGTTCGCTTCTGCTACCTGCAGCATTGAGCATCAGTGCATCAGATGTCGAATCTCCACCAGCAGCTGCAGACCCAAGCAAAGAGCTAACCATACCCCCAGAACCTGGTCGTGGAGCGGATGCCTGCGCGTTGTTAGAGTTTGATGAACCATCCATCAAAGTTTGTATCCGTAGACGTCTCTCCAAATCAGTGAGTGTACTATCTCTTAGAATAGATTGAATTGCACGACGCTTTTCGACAGCTTTGTCTTCATTCGAAGATGAGCTTTTTTCGGCGTTTCCACCAGCAGATGGGAGGGGTGTGCTATTATTCTGATCGGACGACATGGTTATTTTTATTTTTGTTTTGTTTACCCCCATATACCGTATCTAAGCTACCTACTACGACTACGTTANGAAAGGCAGGTAATTACAAAGGGGACTCCTCTTTAAAAGGCCCACGAATCTCTCTAAGTAGGAATCAGTAGGAGATCAAGTAGTAACTCGGTAACTCAGCTCCTAACTCATCATGCAACATTTCCGAAACGAGCATCTTAGCACTATCACTACGGTGTAAAGGCCTAGCCTACTACGAAATCAATAAAGTTCCTTGTGGATTATTTGTGGAGAGAGTTTTTTAGGAGATATATATTACCATGCCTACCAACGCACAACACCGAAACTACAGGAAGACCTACAAGACTCCTCGTCGTCCATACGAAAAGGAACGTCTCGATGCTGAGCTTAAGCTTGTAGGAGAGTATGGTCTTCGGTGCAAGCGTGAAATCTGGCGTGTACAATATGCTTTGGCCAAGCTCCGAAAGGTCGCTCGTACATTGCTCACCCTTGATCCCAAGGACCCCAAGCGTATCTTTGAGGGTGCTGCCCTTCTTCGTCGTATGAGCCGTTACGGTCTCCTCGCCGACGATGAGCTCGAACTGGATTTCGTTCTTCAGCTTTCCACCCAAAAGTTGCTTGAGCGTCGTCTGCAAACCAAGGTCTACAAGCAAGGTCTTGCCAAGTCTATCCACCATGCCCGCGTCCTCATCCGCCAACGTCACATCAGTGTTGGTGGACAACTTGTTAATGTCCCCAGTTTCAATGTGAGAACAAGTTCAGAGAAGCACATCGACATCTCTGCCAACTCACCGTATGGTCAAGGAGCCCCTGGACGTGTTGCTAAGAAGAGAGCAGCCGCCAAGGCCGCTGCTGGTGAGGACGACGAGTAAACACCAATAGCGCATAAAAAAATAAAAGGTTTATTGTACAACTAACTACTTATTCTTAAATCCCTCATGTGACTATTCGAACTATGCTGATGTTTTTATTTTATAATGTTTCAACATCATGAAGCGTGCCATTAGAGTCTGGCGTAAGCACTGGTGTGTAGCTTAGCACGCTTCCAATCCTTGTTTGGTGAAGCTTCATAGGGCATAGGTCCTGTGTAACATGTAATCCTTGATGATAAAAGATATATAGGTTATTGTAGTCAAGTGAAACTAACAGCATGAGCTGAGGAGAATGGGTTTTGAGAAGTGACGTTAAGTGTCTTCAATTGATTGTCCTTCCCTGCCCTTTCTCTATGATATGATGCCAATAATATTGTGTGGTGCATGCAACCAGCAGCACAGTAACATGAGATCTTCACTGCGCAAGGTTAGCCCTCAGAATCATAGACATTTGCATATTGCATATAGACATAGGTGAAACAAACATCAACACAGTTTCTACACACATACATTACTCATTGTACTGTCCTGAACAAACTATGAGATACTACGGCAAATTTTCAACGATCGATGGCAAACCTGCAAACAAACTTGTTTTCGTTGGAACCATGCTGTCCCAGAATGCGTCTGCCAAATCATCTACGTAATATTCGGGGTCTTCTCCTCCACAACCAGCCAAACCTCCTCCTCGTGAACCTAAGCGTATCTTATCCCATCGTCCTCTACTCAGTGTATCCATTATATCTTTTGACGTTAGTACAGGGGTGTCGCCTGCTGCCTTGATTGGTGGGGCTCCCATCACGGAAACGCTGCATGCAGCTTTTGAAGCATGATCATCAGCAAACATTAAACCCCCCGTTCTCGCTGCACTAGTTAGAATATCTTGCGCTGCAGCAGCTGCATATGTTGGATCATAATACGTATTGACTCCACCTCCCCTATGATGAGGAATCATGCCACCTCCTATTGTACGCGATCCCTGAGTTCCGCCCACAGGTACCATACTCTGTGATGCAGATGTCACTATAGTTTCTCGACGGGCAAGCTCGGCTTGTTCTAATCTAAATTGGTTGAGTTGTCTTTGGCGCTCATTTTCATCCATTTGTTCAATTTGTTGTAAATGATCACTCCCCGCCTGTATTTGTTGTGAGTGAGCTGACGATCCGGGTGTTACAATAGGATCTATCGCCGGCGATGCACCATCAGGCGTTAGCATGCCCCCGCCGAAGGGAGATGAGGTGAGCGTAGTAGAATTATTTGCTGAATGATTGACTACATCTTCAGAATGGGTCGATGCATCAGCGAATGCTCCAGGTCTTTGAGGTTCTTCCTTGGTGCAACAATTCCCCATTCTTCCTCTCGGTAATAATCTCCAGGATAATCAAGTGCTTGGATCGCCGCTCTCTAAGTAATCGTTTGCTGCCTTGTTTATGATGCCTTTGCACTGTTGCTGATGTTGTTGTTGTTGTTGTTGTTGTTGTTGTTGTTGTTGTTGTTGTTGTTGTTGTT